>JAQJVL010005537.1:0-34713 GCA_035578905.1 Stictocephala bisonia | reverse complement strand
TAGCCAAATGTTTCAGTCAAATAGGATTTAATGTGTACAAGGATGTTCATGGAATAGCTGAAGTGGCAGCAGAAGAATAGACATGATAAATGATTATTGATCCAATAATTAGATTTGAACAATATGAAAACCAAGCTAAATAAATTAATAAAGAAGAAAAATTAAAATGCATATATATACATATATATATATATATATATATATATATATATATATATATATATATATATATATATATATATATATATATGCAAAAATATTATAAACAACATTTAGAAAACATAAGGAATTGGTATATTTTGGATGAAGAGGAACACTATCAAAATTTACTGCTGAAATTTTAAACAAATTTAAATGACTAAAATATAAATTAGAAGAAATTATCATAACTATTCTAAAATATTCTTTTTTAAACTTACCGAACCATTTATATAATAACGCCTTCTAAATTTCTTCAAATTAATATAAAAGCATTTAATGATACTATCCATTAATTTAATTGTTTGTTGCATCTTTGTTATTTTGGCAATCCAAATTATTGGAAAAGATTTTACTCTTTTTAAAATAAATTATATATTGTAATAGGTACAATGTCAATTTTTTTAGGGAAATAACAAAATAATATTATTTACAGTTAATTACTCTGTAGATTTTATACATTATTAGTTATATCATTAATATGATTGGATGTCCCTAAACAATTAATACTGTATTAATATTAAGCAGTCATCGTTATTAAATTTGTTATTATGAGAATGGAGGATTGGTGACCACGGACATGAGCAGAACTAGCAGAGTTCCCATGAAAGTCCACACTACTGGACCACTTCAAAAAGGAAGCTTTCCGGTATTTTATAAATTATATTAACTATTTACCTCAAGTAAATATTATGAACTATTCTTTTCAAGCATGTAGTTTAATATTTAGCATAATAACTATCAAGAATTCATTTATTTACTGGTACCGTAGTTTAATGTTATAGTATAATGTCTCGTGATAGTAATATATAAAATTGTTAGTTATACTTAAATGACTGCGTTTTCCATAGATAAATAAAACTAACAAATCCATGCCTTTTACTTTTATTTTTACAACAATTTTTTTCACAATGCAACAATTTAAACTTGTTAAGTACACAATTACACATTCATATTTTACCCAGAATCATACTAGAATCAATTGAAGGCTGCATTTACTCCCTATGCCTTCAATCCAGTAGCACTCAAAAGACAAGATATTATGTGATGACCAAAGATATTATTCTATTTTGGGAATTCAATCCACAGCCACAGCTAATAGAAAATCATAATATACAAACTTGTGTAATTTGTGGACAATTTAACTTGCTTTAAAGTCAGTCTGTAAGGTAAATTTCATATGGCAGGGAAATGATTTGGAATTTAATCAGTAATTACCAAGATAAGTTACCAAACTTTTATTAAGTTTGGTTAAAGGCACTAGACCAGGCATTAGTATATTGGAGAGATAGGACATCAGCAAACTTACCTTAGAAGACAAGTTCACTAACACCAGAGTAGTAGTAACATACACAAACGAATCACATAATCATATGAATTTTCAGTGCCACTGGCATTTTCTTCAGGTGACTAGAGAGAGAGAGAGAGGCAGGTGAGTTTGTGTATGTTACTATTACTCTGGTGTTAGTGAACTTGTCTTCTAAGGTAAGTTTGCTGATGTCCTATCTCTCCAATATACCAAACTTGTATTAAGTCATTAGTCAATAATTCCAACCTGTAAGTAACCTGATTTTATGATCACATAATTTATATTTCATCAATTTGGTTTAGTTTCATGATAAATCAAACTCATCCTTATCATCAGCAAGATGTATCATAATCATTTCCTGTTAAACATTAACTGCGCGTCGTTGCTTTAAGTTATGCTCAATGTGATTGCCTAGGAAGCAGCACCCTAGCTAGCATGATGGCCGCTTTGGGAGTGTCTTATAGGCTGTGTGATTCCTCAGTCTTATTAGAGTAGCCGCCACCATTAGAGTCTTATCGCACGTGTTTGCTCTCTCTGATATAAGTTAATTATGATCATCTAAATTTAAAAAATGTATTAACCTAATTGGATTATGTTGAAATTTTACAAAAATCGTTAAACTACTATGCAGGATATCCATGGGAACTTCCGTTTCTCTTCTCCATCACCAGGATGGTTGTCAGAATTCCTCCTTCATTGAAGGAATTAGGTTTGGGTTAGGGTAGGTATGGAGTGACAGGGTACCTTTAGGCCCTATAACCTACTGTATTTTGATTTAAATATATTGCTGTTTTTTGTAGTTATGTAAGTCATTGACGAACTCGAAATGCTAAATGTTACTTGTTGCCATCTTGATTGTTTTGATTGTATTAATGTACTATAATTATGTTAATGATTGTATTAATGATTGTATAAGTTTTGTAAAAATGGTGGAACCGTTGAACCAATAAATAAATAAATAACTATGGTCATCTATAAATTCATTTAGTGTTGTATGGATGGTTTATAAAATATTTCTTAGTGTAATTTTTAGTTTATCTAGATTGTTTATTTTTTTTTATGTGTCTGGGTAGAAGATTGTAAAATTTTGCACTGATATAATTTGGGTCAGATTCAGATAAAGTTAGTCTATAGTGTTTAAGGTTGAAATTAGTGTTGTTCTTGTATAGTAATTATGTGTGGTGTTGTTAAAATTATTTGAATGAGTTTTTGAAAAAGTTATAGTTTGAAATATGTACAGTTGTTGTAGAGTTAGTATTTTTAGTTCATTGAAAATTGGTTTGCAATGTTTTCTCTGATTTAGTTGTTTAACAGCTTGAGAGCCTGATTTAGTAGAATTAGTACTTTTGATAAGTTTTCTTTTTATTTTCCACCCCAGGCAACTAGGCCATAGGACAGATGTGACCCAACAAGTGCATGTTATGTCAGAAGAGCAGATTTTTCTTCACCAGCTTGCGAATTCTGTTTATGACATAGATTGCTGATGAGATTTTCTTCTCAAGATAATGTATGTGTGATGACCAGTCCAATCTTGAGCCAATTTTGAAACTGAGAAAATATGTTTAGTTTGTAATCCGGTTTTGGTAGTTGCCTGCGTTAATGTCTCCAGTTTGTATTAAAAAGTTTATTATTGATGTCTTTTTGTCATTAATGTTCAAATTTATATCTTTTAGAGCTGATGTAGTTGATAAAAGTACGCTGTTGATTTTGTTGTTTATGTTGTCCTCCGCTTTGTATGGCAGTAATATTGTGGGGTATGGTGTCTGGAAATTTGAGTGGTAAATGATTTATGTATATTAGGAACAGTCAACACCTCTTTTGACTGTTTGTGGTGTTGACTGGAATTTAGTAATTAATTTGTTTGATATAAATTTAGTTCCAGTTATTTTCGGAGAAGTAATTTTTTAGCCAGTCTACTACTTTGCCGATTAGGCCAATCGATTTAAGTTTGGATATAAGAATTTCCCAGTCTGTACAATCAAAAGCTTTTTGTAAATTGATGAAAATTCCCACCACTTTGTTTCTGTTTTGCCATTAGGTAAGAATTTTGTTGACTAGTTGTATAATATCTGTTGTTGTGGTTTTGCCTTTGATGAATCCATGTTGGTTGGGATTGAAATACTTAATGTTATTAAGATGATGTATACAATCTTTTCTAGAAGCTTAGAGAAAGATGGCAGGATTGAAATCGGACGGTAGTTTTCTTTCAGGCTCTTGTTGCCTTACTTAAATTTAGGCCTTATTATAGCTGTCTTCATATGTGTGGGTACTATGGCATGTAAAAGGGATGATTTTATTATGTTTAGTAGTATTGGTTGATGATTTCAAATTTGCTGTCTCATATTAATTTATTTGATATGCCATCATTGCCAGATAATTTTTTTTATTTTTATGTTATTATTTCCTTTGTTAACTGAAGTCTAGATAAAGGTGGGTATGATTTGAGTGTAACAATATGATGAGTTGTTTGATGATTGATAGGTTGTATGGGTGGGGTATTTTGATTGAATTGTACTCCAATGTTTATGAAATAGCTGTTTAAAATATTTGCAGCTTTGGACGGATTGTTTATTGTTAAGTTATTTTCTTTTAATATTATTATTTGGTTATGTTGGATGTTTTCAGCCTTTCTTTCTTGATTTATGATGTTCCAAACTGTTTTATTTGAGTTGCTAGATTTAGATAAGAAGTTGTTGAACTTATCCTGTTGGTCAAGTTTTATTTGTAAATCATAGGCCTTTTTTATTTTATTGAAGAGTTGTTTGTTGTTTTCAGAATTTGTAGGGTAGAATATCCCATACATATATGATCCCAAACCTTCCACTACAGAAACACCAACTCCACTCTAAACTACAGCCGACCTAAACATAGAAATAATAAACAGTTTAAAAATTACCATAGAAGTCTTGGAGGCTGAAGTAAACATGCTCCGATTACAAGCTGAAACTTGTCAGTGCTGCAGTCAACCAAACACATGGACAATAATATCTAATAAAAAAACAACCAATCACAACCTGTAATAGATTCAACCCCCTCAATTTAAACAAACACGAGCAACCTTCTTGCAAACACCATCGACCCCTAGCACAATCGAAAAAAATAGCAGAAATCCTCAACCTAAAAAATTAAACTCTAATACCAAACCTCTGAAACATTCAATCATCCCATCCAAGCCCCTCTGTTTCGATTCGGTGGTGATTGATTACAGGAGACAGCCATGTACGTGACATCTCAGGAATGACTTTGCAGCTACTACAACAACAGACCAAAGTAACAGGGTTCTGCAAGCCTGGTGCCAAACTGCAGCAAGTAGTGACTCCCTACCCTCAAGACTCTGTGAAGAGCATACGCTGCAATGTACTGATCGGAGGCACGAATGATCTGGCCGCCGGTGAGTCGAACAACATCTACAAATACATGGAGAGCTCCATCAAGACCTGCCCCTCCAACACCAAGTTGATCCTCGCCACTCTGCCTCATAGCCATGACCTCCCTGCCAGTCACGAAATAAACCAGAGGATTGTACTCATGAACGCATACAATGAAGAGTTGGCTGCAAGATATGAAATCGTGGTCCTGGATATGGGCAGGCTATAACGTGGGCACTTCAGGAGGCATGGTATGCACCTGCGGATGCAAGGCAAGTGACAGCTAGCCAGACTGGACGTAGAGGCCCTCCGGAGAGCAGACACCTCCTCCACAAATATCATTGCTCCACTTACTCCACCAAGAACTACGCAAACTCCTCCTAGGACCAACAACAAGGACTCCAACGCTGCGGAACCCTTCATGCTGCCACATGAAACGTACGCTGATGCTGCAAAAGTGACATCAAAGACTGCTGTCCCTACAGTAAACTTAAGAAATAGTTTTTTAGGGAATCCAACTCGAACCCACCCAAAAAAACTGACCGACTTAAAAGAATAAAAAGCATTCAAAACTTAAAAACCAAATCACTTTGTTGCACCAAAACGCATAAATCGCAAGAAACAAAGGAGATGAGCTTTCTCTCCTATGTGAAGAACTGAGCGTGGACTTTTTTGTGGTTACGGAACACGGGTACAACAACAGCAATGTCAATCAGTTCAAAATTCCAAACTTTCAATTGTCAAATTTTTACTGCCATACTTCCGCCAAAGGAGGAGGGGTAGCAATATTTATAAAAAAATCAATGACTTTACCCCATGTAACCGGTCTGAACCCATGGATAAAGATTTTGAAGTGGCTGAAGTCATAAACAATAAGTCTATGTTAGAATTTTGCAAAAGTCGAAACAAACAAATCTCAACTGACAATTATCGGGCTGTACAGATCTCCCAGCAGTTGTAATCGCGGGTGACATTAATATCGACGCATTCGATTTAACAGTTATATGACGAGGCGGCTTGATGACATGTTAAAATCATTCGGCCTAGCCTGGTCAATCAACTCTCCGACTAGAGTCACGGATCACTCAGCAACAGCTATCGACAACGTCATCACAAGTCTCACTGATACTAGGGTGTCTGTGATCAACACAATAATCTCTTATCACTATGGCCAGCAGGTAATCATTAGTGGTCGTGAACCGAAACAAGACGGAATCATAAAGAAAACCCTTAGAGACACTCCCCTCAAATTAGAGACACCCTCAAATATTACACTCCTTAACTCTTTGCTTTTGCGCGAGAGTTGGAGTTTTCTAAATTGTGAAGATCCCATTGAACAGCAATACTTAACACTTGAAAACACTTTCAATTTCCATTTAAATGTAAGCTGTCCCTTGAAGCAAATCAAACAAAAAACAAAACAAAAAAACAACAAAAAGGTACATGGATCACAAAAGGAATCCTAGTTTCGAGGGAAAACTTTTATTTCTCTCTGAAATAAAGAGATACACATCAAACGAAGATTTTAAACGCTTTTTTTCAAAATTACAGAAGAATCTATAGGAAAGTTATCAAAGCTGCAAAAGCTTATGATGTAAATAAAATGTTGCTCACGTCTCAAAATATGTCAACAACTTTATGGGCTATCATTAACAATAAAAATTCAATAAACAAGCCAAACTAAAAGTTGGAAATAAAGAAATCAGTCATCCTACAAGGATCGCTGATGTTTTCAACTCTTTCTTCGCCTCGATGGGAGCTGAACAAGGACTCTGTCCGAGTCAGAATGAGCCCCTCTCACCAATTCCGAGTCCACCATGGCTTTGTATCCGGTAACAGAGGACGAAGTTGCTAGAGTAATAAGGGACCTTAAAAAAAAAAAAAAAATCAAACGACTCAAATCATATGTCAACTTGGCTCCTTAAACAATGCTCAAATCATTTACTGAGGCCACTTGAACATCTGATCAATCCCTCTTTTTTCTCGGGAACCTTTCCATCTCTCTCAAACTTGCAAAAGTAACTCCAATTTTCAAAGAGGGTGACCCCAAGAACCCCAAAATTACCACCCCATTCCAATTTTACCGGTCTTTAGTAAAGTGTTTGAGAAAGTTTTTCTCTCTCGATGTGTGAATTTTCTGGAAAAACATAATCTACTATCAACAAATCAATTTGGTTTCCGAAGTGGAAAATCGACAATAGATGCAGTCGTGTGTCTAGTCGATATGATAGTAGAGGGTATGGAAAGTCGAAAGAGTACATTGAGAGTATTTTTTAGACTTATCTAAAGCTTTCGACTGTGTTCGTCATAGCACCCTGCCCTGATTCATAAACTAGATTTGTGTAGGATACGAGGAACACTTTTTGTTTTAAGTGGATCAAGTCGTATCTCAGTGATAGAAAACAATTTGTGTATTTCAGACGTTCAATCGAAGGAAGGGGGACTGAACTATGAGGTCCCCCAGGGTTCCATACTTGGCCCGCTCCTCCTCTTGATCTACGTCAATGATGTTGGTTCATCGGCACACAATGTGCAAGTCACCAAGTACGCTGATGACACGACTCTTTTGTTGCAAAATAAATCAGTGAACTCGAAAATGGGACATTTTTGGAGCTCAATAGCTCAGTTCAACAATTCAACGAGCTCAATCTCAAAACGAATTTGTCGAAAACAACATACATGCAATTTTGTTTGCAACAAACCGATCCAAATCATAGTCTTACAGTCATGCTGGATGAGACTGAAATCGAAGAAGTCTACTCGACTAAATTCCTTGGAATACACCTTGAACGAGGGTTGACTTAGGATTGTCATGTAGATAGCGTGTGTTCTAAATTATAATCAGGAATTTTTGTTTTGAGGCAGCTCGCCAAATATTTCCGAACTCAGGTACTAATGACGGCATATTATGGAATAATTTATCCACACCTCTCATACGGTTTGACAATGTGGGGAGGTTGTTCAAAATAAAAAATTTCAATGGTGTTCATCCTTCAAAAAAAGCAACGAGTAATAGCAAAGCTTCACCAGGAGACTCGTGTAGACCAGCATTCAAAAACTTGAAACTGTTGACACTACCCTGCCTCTATATTTTAGAAACATGTCTTTTTTTAAATACAAATGCGAATACATAAGAGGGTAGCAACCTACACTCTTATGAAACAAGAGGCAGGGAAAATTATCGAATTGGAAGGCACAGAACGGTGATTTTTGAACAATTGCCTTCACAGGCTGGAGTTCAATTTGTCAACAGACTGCCAAATTCAATTAACAGTGCTCCAGTGCTGAAGGCATTTAAAACTCGTCTGAAAAAATTACTGGTTGCACAAGCATTTTACAGTACAGACGAGTTTATGGCACAGGACTGGGAGATCACAGAAGCGTATGACTGACGTAGGGCGAGAGATGGACAAATTCGTGTGAATGAGAGAGTTAATGTAAGAAATGTATGTTTGAAAGGGTCTTTGTGTGTAAGTGTGAAAGCAAAATTTAAACATTATCACTAAGCTTGACGTTTACCAATACAATTATAGTGAAATTGTCACGGATATAAATAATGTCCCTACAGTAAACTTAAGAAATAATTTTTTAGGGAATCCAACTCGAACCCACCCAAAAAAACTGACCGACTTAAAAGAATAAAAAGCATTCAAAACTTAAAAACCAAATCACTTTGTTGCACCAAAACGCATAAATCGCAACAAACAAAGGAGATGAGCTTTCTCTCCTATGTGAAGAACTGAGCGTGGACTTTTTTGTGGTTACGGAACACGGGTACAACAACAGCAATGTCAATCAGTTCAAAATTCCAAACTTTCAATTGTCAAATTTTTACTGCCATACTTCCGCCAAAGGAGGAGGGGTAGCAATATTTATAAAAAAATCAATGACTTTACCCCATGTAACCGGTCTGAACCCATGGATAAAGATTTTGAAGTGGCTGAAGTCATAAACAATAAGTCTATGTTAGAATTTTGCAAAAGTCGAAACAAACAAATCTCAACTGACAATTATCGGGCTGTACAGATCTCCCAGCAGTTGTAATCGCGGGTGACATTAATATCGACGCATTCGATTTAACAGTTATATGACGAGGCGGCTTGATGACATGTTAAAATCATTCGGCCTAGCCTGGTCAATCAACTCTCCGACTAGAGTCACGGATCACTCAGCAACAGCTATCGACAACGTCATCACAAGTCTCACTGATACTAGGGTGTCTGTGATCAACACAATAATCTCTTATCACTATGGCCAGCAGGTAATCATTAGTGGTCGTGAACCGAAACAAGACGGAATCATAAAGAAAACCCTTAGAGACACTCCCCTCAAATTAGAGACACCCTCAAATATTACACTCCTTAACTCTTTGCTTTTGCGCGAGAGTTGGAGTTTTCTAAATTGTGAAGATCCCATTGAACAGCAATACTTAACACTTGAAAACACTTTCAATTTCCATTTAAATGTAAGCTGTCCCTTGAAGCAAATCAAACAAAAAACAAAACAAAAAAACAACAAAAAGGTACATGGATCACAAAAGGAATCCTAGTTTCGAGGGAAAACTTTTATTTCTCTCTGAAATAAAGAGATACACATCAAACGAAGATTTTAAACGCTTTTTTTCAAAATTACAGAAGAATCTATAGGAAAGTTATCAAAGCTGCAAAAGCTTATGATGTAAATAAAATGTTGCTCACGTCTCAAAATATGTCAACAACTTTATGGGCTATCATTAACAATAAAAATTCAATAAACAAGCCAAACTAAAAGTTGGAAATAAAGAAATCAGTCATCCTACAAGGATCGCTGATGTTTTCAACTCTTTCTTCGCCTCGATGGGAGCTGAACAAGGACTCTGTCCGAGTCAGAATGAGCCCCTCTCACCAATTCCGAGTCCACCATGGCTTTGTATCCGGTAACAGAGGACAAAGTTGCTAGAGTAATAAGGGACCTTAAAAAAAAAAAAAAAATCAAACGACTCAAATCATATGTCAACTTGGCTCCTTAAACAATGCTCAAATCATTTACTGAGGCCACTTGAACATCTGATCAATCCCTCTTTTTTCTCGGGAACCTTTCCATCTCTCTCAAACTTGCAAAAGTAACTCCAATTTTCAAAGAGGGTGACCCCAAGAACCCCAAAATTACCACCCCATTCCAATTTTACCGGTCTTTAGTAAAGTGTTTGAGAAAGTTTTTCTCTCTCGATGTGTGAATTTTCTGGAAAAACATAATCTACTATCAACAAATCAATTTGGTTTCCGAAGTGGAAAATCGACAATAGATGCAGTCGTGTGTCTAGTCGATATGATAGTAGAGGGTATGAAAAGTCGAAAGAGTACATTGAGAGTATTTTTTAGACTTATCTAAAGCTTTCGACTGTGTTCGTCATAGCACCCTGCCCTGATTCATAAACTAGATTTGTGTAGGATACGAGGAACACTTTTTGTTTTAAGTGGATCAAGTCGTATCTCAGTGATAGAAAACAATTTGTGTATTTCAGACGTTCAATCGAAGGAAGGGGGACTGAACTATGAGGTCCCCCAGGGTTCCATACTTGGCCCGCTCCTCCTCTTGATCTACGTCAATGATGTTGGTTCATCGGCACACAATGTGCAAGTCACCAAGTACGCTGATGACACGACTCTTTTGTTGCAAAATAAATCAGTGAACTCGAAAATGGGACATTTTTGGAGCTCAATAGCTCAGTTCAACAATTCAACGAGCTCAATCTCAAAACGAATTTGTCGAAAACAACATACATGCAATTTTGTTTGCAACAAACCGATCCAAATCATAGTCTTACAGTCATGCTGGATGAGACTGAAATCGAAGAAGTCTACTCGACTAAATTCCTTGGAATACACCTTGAACGAGGGTTGACTTAGGATTGTCATGTAGATAGCGTGTGTTCTAAATTATAATCAGGAATTTTTGTTTTGAGGCAGCTCGCCAAATATTTCCGAACTCAGGTACTAATGACGGCATATTATGGAATAATTTATCCACACCTCTCATACGGTTTGACAATGTGGGGAGGTTGTTCAAAATAAAAAATTTCAATGGTGTTCATCCTTCAAAAAAAGCAACGAGTAATAGCAAAGCTTCACCAGGAGACTCGTGTAGACCAGCATTCAAAAACTTGAAACTGTTGACACTACCCTGCCTCTATATTTTAGAAACATGTCTTTTTTTAAATACAAATGCGAATACATAAGAGGGTAGCAACCTACACTCTTATGAAACAAGAGGCAGGGAAAATTATCGAATTGGAAGGCACAGAACGGTGATTTTTGAACAATTGCCTTCACAGGCTGGAGTTCAATTTGTCAACAGACTGCCAAATTCAATTAACAGTGCTCCAGTGCTGAAGGCATTTAAAACTCGTCTGAAAAAATTACTGGTTGCACAAGCATTTTACAGTACAGACGAGTTTATGGCACAGGACTGGGAGATCACAGAAGCGTATGACTGACGTAGGGCGAGAGATGGACAAATTCGTGTGAATGAGAGAGTTAATGTAAGAAATGTATGTTTGAAAGGGTCTTTGTGTGTAAGTGTGAAAGCAAAATTTAAACATTATCACTAAGCTTGACGTTTACCAATACAATTATAGTGAAATTGTCACGGATATAAATATTTATTTATTCATAGACGCCGATCGTTAAGATATGGGTGAATATGGATTTATTATTATTGTAGTAACGGTCTTGTATTGTGAGGAGCTCTTTGAGTTTAATTGGCTCATTTAATATGTTATTGATTTATTCATGTTGTTTCTGGCTATAGTTTTTAGAAGGCACTAAGTATTTAAACAGTCTGTGAGAGTTTTGATAAAATTTTTGTACTGTATTTAGTTTCTGTTTTTTTTTTTTTTTTTTTTTTTTTTTTTTTTTTTTTATGTAAGACATCATCCCACACTTTCAGCGATAGAAGGGCTATAAAGTTGTCCAAAATGAACTAAATCTGTTGACAAAGTGTGTGCAATCTTCTTATTTTCATTATAATATCGTTAGTTTCTCTTTCTTAGAACTGCCTTTTTATTTCAAAGTCCAAACTGTTCCGCAATATCAATCACACTGATATTCAAAGTAAATCTACCTCTTCGTAGCTAGCGGTGAACAACAGATGGCTGCCTGCTCCATAGTTATTAACTGCAGCTGTGATTCACAACTTGCTATTGCCCGGCTTTACTAAGGGATAAATTGTTATGAAACAGTGAAGCTAGGTAATTCAAATGTTATGCTGTGCCTAGGTAATTCAAATTTACATTTCAGTTTGCCGAAATCTGAACAAAAAAAATTTAAATAAAAATTTCCTTACTTTATTTTTTTATTTATTCATAAGACGCCGATCGTCAAGATATGGGTGAATATAATATGTATTTCGAATGAGTATGATGAGCTAATGTAGTCATTGGTACAAACTAAGGCCGACTATTCCTTAGAAAGTGTCATTAATTAATAGCCCAGTGACAAATGAACAGCCGATGGTTATCAGCTGATCCTTCTCAAAACAGCATATATTAAAAGTTAAGGCAAATAAATTTTATCAAACAAATCATTGCTTACATAAATAACATAATAAAGGCAATTTAAAAAGTTGTGAAGGTAAGTTCCAAAGATCTAAACACCATATCATGGTTGTGTAGAATTATTACGGCCTGGAACGAAAAATGAAGCATTTCTTGTACTTGAAAAATATTTGTCATAAAATACCAAAGTAATGTGTTTTCATAATAATAAATCGGGATAGGAAAGATATTTATATCATTATTATACATGTTAATTTGTTTTCTATCACCTATTATACCATAGACCTTGAAGGTCTATGTTTATACCGTTGTCGTTCTGTTAATAATTTTATAATAGAATTAGTGAACGCTGCCGTTGCATGTTTTGTCCAAGCCTTTGCCAAAGTGAAAAAAAATGCTTGATAGCCTTAATGCTTTTGCTTGTCAGCTGTGAATTAAATGGCCACTGTATAAATGTAAACACAATCTGCAATTTAAAATTTACTAAAGTTACACAAAAAACAGTTGATTTCATGAACTCGTCCACGCTTGTTTACTAAAATAGGTTCAATTTTAACACACTGTTTTAATAGAGGCATCCCTGAAGACAAATAAGTTTTTAGGGTAAGTTAGGTTATTTTATTAGGCCTAGGCTTATATCCTGTTTTGTAATTAATTAATACTGCTAATAAAAATTAATTAAAAGTGGTAACTGTTTACGTAATCTACTTCCTGTTTCTCAAAACCTCCATAGGCTTTATGACCTATTTCTGAGATGATAAACATTGCATTCTTATAAACCTAATTATTCATTAAATTGCATCACAAAACCTAGTGGTTGTCAGTTGTAAGGTAGTCATAATCAACATTATCAACAAAAGCCAAATATTTAGACGTGTCCACTATGGCCAATGACTAGTCATAATTGTGTAGGCCTACTTTCTTGTCACCTGTGAAAATACAATTTCTTGTAGCAACATTAGTAAAATATGAGTTTATATCTCTTGAAGAGGTTGATTTCAACAGAGAAAACCCGTTTTGTATAGAACAATTGAAATACTAATTTTTATCTGATTGTGAGAAAAACCAACTTAAAAAATATTGTCCAGTTTATATGTTTTGTTATGTTGAACACGAATATATAATTGGGTTTTCAATAAAATAGTTTTATTGGCCGGAAAAATACACATTTTTCACTGACCTAACCAAACATTAGATATAATCTAACTTATTCTAACTACCTATTTACTCAAAATAATTCGTAATTTGCGTTAATTTCGGGGGCCTGGCCTCTGTATCGGCGTGCCAGCTGTCGTTCTGTCAGGAATATACCTAATCATGGTGAATTCGGTTTTTGTGGTTAATAGTTGGTGTAGGGCTATATAATGATCGCAATATGGCCGCTAATCACGATTCCCTGCGAAAGTAGTTTTTCTGTTATATCTCGAGAAATATTTATTTTAGATCAAAATAGTTTTCAAGTTTGTATTCAGCGAAAAAAATAAATTAAAATATTATTTAAATATATAGATATGAAAAAAAGTATGTTATTTATGTAGAACTAAAAGCATATCTCGTGAAAATATAGCCAATTCTTGACCCATTTCAGGCAAAGTTTTCAAATTTTGTTAGGTGGGAAGAAACTGCATAATTACCTCTTATTGAATAATCATTTCTAATATTTATCTGCCAAAATTATAAAGTTGTTACTGGTTTACCACCTTTGCTCATCAGCAACAAGAACTCACCATATAATTTGTATGCGGTAAATTTTATTAACTTATTAGCTATGGGGAAACACTTCTAATGTTTTGCAAAGAAAAATCATTGTTAATAATAATAAAAAAAATACCCCAAAATAACTTTTTTGGTGTGAGGATATTAACTTTTGCAACTTGGCCTACTGAAAATCATAAGAAATAAAAGATCCACTATAAAAATGTGTTTTTAGAAAATAGGTCAACATTTACTTAAATTATTTTAGAAATGTAATGAAAATAGATTTTTTCCATTATTTTGCATAATAAACTTTGGTAACATTTTCTATTTTTGGTCTAAGGTATATTTATGGTCTAAACACTAAACTCTTTTTAGACTTTACTATTTTTGGATTTTTAACGTAAAAATTTATAAGAAATCGAAAACAATTATTGAACTGCATATAAATCCTTATAATGTCCTAAAAGGAAAATATACAACAGTGAATACTCTAATAAACATTAACATATATTTAAATGAGAATGTGCACAAACAGTAAAAAGGGCCTGACAATAGTGTTTATCAACTGCCAGTTCCATGGTTAAAAATTATTTTGGGTAAAAGTCAATTTTCCACACTAAATGAAATTTGATGCTCAAAATAAATGTGTTCACAATCTTAGTTATGAAAAAGACTATTTCAATAATAAAGAAAAGTCATTTGCTAATACAGTATACCCTGATCTAACAGTTCCTGAACTGAAACCTTATGCCAGAGAAATTAATTAAATCTTAGTCTAGCAGGTAATCTCGATATTTAAGCAAGTAACATGTTATTTTGCCAATAACACAAGATTTTAACAATAAACCTAATATACACTGTATTAACCTGAATTGCAGATATACAAAATTACAGGTAGCCCAGGTCTATTACTAAATAACGAGAAATAAAATGGGATTTAGGACCACCAAGTCAGGCGGATGGTATTGCACGCAATTGCAAACCGTAAAAGAGGAATTTCTATGTACATTTCTACTGGGAAGATGGATGGTAGGTTGTCCCAAAGATTAGATAACAGAATTTAAGAGGCTGTCGGAGGCTGCTGGCCATGTTGATTTTAATCCCATAAGAACAATGTTATTTTCGAACAGGACATACAATCAGGCATACTAATCCAAATTAAAGTGTTATTTTTAAATGGGTTTCCAAACAAATTGCATTTGGTCAAGAATAAAATTGTGCGTTGGTATTGCTTAGCGAATTCCTAAGTAGTTTTAGAAAAAAATATTTAGTTGAAGTTTTTATTTTTACCTATTTTTCAAAACTAAGTGTATGGATTCAAAATATCAAAAGCAAACCCAATACTTTAAAATGAAACCTCATACACATCTTTTGGTCATTAAATAACGAAAACATATGCATTCTCAAATAACATTGTTCTTATGGGATTAAAACGAACATTGCAGCCTCTGCATACTCTTTAAAGTAAATTTTAAAGCCTTGAGCAGGTTATGGGTAGGAATATTTAAGGTTAGGTTCATGAAAAGTGTTTTATGGTTTTTTGTAATAATTTTAGGAGAAAAGCAAAAAATTATATATTTATGTCAAAAATAAAATTTAATTTTTTAATTTAATTTTCTCTAATAAAATTAGAGAAGTTTTGCTAACTTGCAATTAAAATATGTGTTATTAGTAAATGTGAATCCCATCAATATCGCCAAGTAAGTATGATGGCATTAACAGTAATTTGAAAAAGATTGATTATAAGTAGAGTCATGTAGCTTGCTAATGTTTTTTTTTATAATCAGTAATCATAAAAGTATATATTAATTGTATTTGTTTACAGAAAGGATTATCACTATAATGTTAGGCACTGTTCAAGCAACTCTAAGACATGGACCGAGCAGTCTTATTAGGTATACATCATCTGCAGCATCCAATGAGGGATTAGCACTTTATTGTCATAATAGGAATCCAAGAAACCTGGAGAGACTCAGGATAGCTCACAAACCTATTGGGCGTTATCTTGACAAACCTGGAATATCATTCTGGAACAAGTAAGATTATTAAGGAATTTAAATCAGTTTGTTCTTAACATGTTCACTGCAGGAATTAAAATACTCAAGTATCTATAGACACTTGACAAATTAAATATTTACCCAATAATCTTTAATTGAATCTTCAAGGACAATTAATTTAAATTTATTAATCTTGTAGCTTTCGTGATGCATGTTTGTTTTGACTTATGTGTTTTAAGACAGTAAGATTGTAAAAGCAAATTGTTGCAGATTAGTGATTGTATATAATCGAAGCTCCCGCAGTGTAACCAGCCAGGTGGTTCATAACTCAGGCAAAGTCGTTGTAACTGCATCTACAAACGAGTGGGCGCTGAGTAAATACTTATACAGGTTGGTCTGCTTTTATTTAAATAGGCAGTGTAAAATAAAAGCTAAATAATAATCATAGTGATGAAATTTAAGATTTAATTAGAATGCTTCAAATCAGTAAAAACTCACGTCAAATCATATATTGGTTAATTTATGTTAACCAATTTTTAAATTCTCTTAATTTATATAAAAATGTATTTATTTATTTATTCATAAGACGCCAATCGTCAAGATATGGGCGAATATGGATTTCGAATGAGTGTAGATGAGCGAATGTAGTCATTGTTACAAACTAAAGCCGACTATTCTTAGAAAGTGTCATTAATTAATAGCCCAATGACAAATGAACAGCCGGTGGTTATCAGCTGATCTTTCTCAAAATGTATTATGACTCTGATTGGGATCGAACTGAGAACCTTTAGCACATGAAGCTGGGATTGAACCAACTACGCTACCGACCAATTAATAAATTTTAAATTATAAAGGTACTTACCTCTTAGCCAATAGCAAAATGGCCGTATGTTCCACTAAATATCACACGTTTAAGTATAAAAATGAAGTGTAAAATAGAACATTAATAGTTGAAAGAGAAAAAAATTTAAAAGAAATATAGAAGAAGAAGAAGAGAAATATAGCTATTTTTAACTATATTTCTCTCTACATGAAATCACCAAGGGCAGAGGATGTATTGGTCTGGTGTTTCAAATAAATGTTGAATAGTGAGTGTTATAAGAATGACATAAAAACAAAAAAAATCAAGAATCAGTCCTAAATAAGAAAAGCGCTTATGATTTTGTTTTCATGTACAACTATTGACTATAGAAACAAGAAGACTGTCTGCTCATATAGGTCCTGTGAAGCCGGTTTGGCTTTTTTATGAAATTAGTTCTGAATTGTCTTGACAGGTAGCTCCAGCGGTGTATTTCTCTCTGCCTCTCTTCATCTCCCTACAGCACACGCTGAAGTAACTAATAGCTGAACTATTAATAAGTAGAACAGCCTGAGCGCTTATTTGGAAATATCCATTGTTAGTTAGCAGCACAGACACGCTTATTTAGCAAACAGATTGTTTTGGTCTGCCTGTCTCTATAGTCAATGGTGTAACTGATCATTGCTGTGGTACCTATGCTTATTGGATCAGTTTTGTAGAATTTGTAATAAAGTTAGATGTACTCATAGTTACAAGCCAATTTAAAGTTGAAATGAAGCCACCATGCCAGAAGCTCTGAATTCAACTTAACAATTAAACAGTAGCCAGCTTTATTGAAATTGAAAGGGAATTAACCCTTTGGGGAGTATTGACGTTCTGGAACGTCACCCATTTCAATGCATAAAGGAGTAAGGGTTTAGCTACAAATCAAGTCAAAAATAGTAAGAATATGTTTATTTTATATTTTTTACAAAAATGATATATTTAAATCCATAATGTATAAAAAATACATTTTAACATGTTCTTGGTGTTAGTAAACGTTTTTAGAATAATTGTTATGTATGAAATTCCTGAAAATATGGGTGTACACAAAGAGCCACATTACAATCTTTACACTCAAATGTAGTGTCTTTCCATTTTTTTCTCCCTAACTGTGGAGTGAGAACATATAGCACTTCTGCTTCTGGGCGTTCCTCGTTTGTCCTTCCAGTGTCGGCAGTGGGCGGAGGGTATGTTTCTCCTTGAGTACGACCACCTTGGCAACTACTGTCGGCGCGGCAGCGATTGTCCTTGTCTCTCATGGGGTTTGTTGAGAAAACAATGGTTTCTAGCAATTGGCAAATTAGGTTGATTCTGAAAACTAAAACCCCATTTTCTTTTTGTTGTGGATTGCAAACATATTGTAAGAGTTCAAGCAAGCAATGTCAATGAAGTGAAAAAAACAGCTTCCTGCGCATTTTTTGTTTTTCTGGTACTATCATTCAATGATATCATCATATCTATCCTATCGATTGATCCCATATTCTTTTATTTCAAAGCTGACTGATTTAAGCTAGTAGCAGATGAACTCCCGTCACTGACTTTTCCACCAACTAATCAGTGAACTATTGTGTGCTAAAATGTCTCACGCACAACCTCTAGTTTACATAATTTAATTACTAGTAAATATACCCATAGTCAGTGTACAACCAGTAGTAATTGTATCCTACAGTTTTAAAAGCAATTAAATTACTAAAAGGTTTCAGTAAAAATAATCAAACCAACGTATTGATGAATTTTGGATGAATTAAAGAATATGTCATTCCAAAAGGTCATTACTATTTTTACCGGCAACTTGAAATAGACGTACGGGATCGTCATTACTCTTTTCATAGATGTACCCAGTACTCCTTAAAGGGTTAAGTTTAAATATTTAAAATGGGGAATAAGATGGTTTAAAATAATATGAATTAGCTTGTCTGGTAATAAGAGATATGATGGTAGAGTTCTTGGGCTTCTTCATTGCATGGCAGTGAATTGCTGGAGATACACGAACAACAGTCAGTGCCCACTGCCTTTCCAGTCATTGTATTATTTGGCTTTGACCTTTTTCTAACCCAGCCCCATTATTTCAACCCAGTAAAAAAGTTATTAGTAGAAATATAAGTAAACCGGACCCACATTATCTTTCATATATTTCTTATTTATATACCACATTATATTTCTTATATTATAAAATAAATAAGAAATATTTTATGCGGACGCACATTATCCGGATTACGGTTTATATAGATCTGCTGACTGATACAAAGGACGGTGAATTTTTGTTTTCTAAAGTTGTTACACCGCCGTAGAAACATTAAACATCGTTCTCTCATGGCTGCGCCGGCGATAAACTCATTACAGCCGTATTGCTTGTGTAATATTATAGAATATATCTTTATTGTCACATACTGTACATCCTTTTACAAAGTCTAAATACTACAAAAGACAAGTGACATTTTCAAAAATTAATCGTAATATAGGCCTAATGATATAATATTATCGTAGTCTAGAAAATATCTTAAAATATATAACAATACAAATTGAGCTTTAAATGTAGTTTTTTACATTAAATAATATTGATTTCTATCAAAATATAAAATACAAAAATTGCAGATTTAGTGGTCAAGTAATAATAGGGTGAATAATACATTTTTTAAAATTATTATTTAAGTTTAGACATATCCATTGTTTTAACGGGACAATGTACTAGAATTGACTTTATCACACCTGTGTGTGGAAAATCAATGGTACTAGCTAAATGTTATAATTTTCATCTATCTTATAATATGTTTTATCTAACAAAAAAAGCTTTAATTTAGTTTTAAACTGTTCAAAACTATTGATATGTTATATTTCTTATTAAAGCTTGTTAAAAAACTTGATTCCCACAATGAGGGCTATGTTCAGTTATTACTAATCTATATTTTGGGAACAACAAGTTTTGTTTATTTCTTGTATTGTAATTATGCTGATGCTGTTCGTTAAAAAATGTATTGTAATTTAATTTTATGTAGATTGAAGAATTATAAATTTGCAGTGATGGTACAATTAAAACCCTATATTGTTTAAAAAGTTCAACACAGGTATCAAATTTCTTTGAAAAAGTTAAAATTCTTTTACTTAAAATTCAAATTAAGAACCCCAAAACTCAATGCCATAGTTAATTAGTGAATAAAACAATGAGTAATAAACCATTAATCTCGTTTGCATGTCAACACTATCCCTTAAAATCAGCATTTGAAAACAACATGGGTTCAAACGTTTATATAAATTATTAATTTATGGTTTCCATGATAAATTATTGTCTAAAACTACTCCTAAAAAGGTGCAAGTTGGTGTTACTTCAATTTCGTTATTGTAAAAAATTATTTTATCTACAAAAGTTTCTTTGTTTTGGTATGTATTAAATCTAAGTATTTGAGTTTTAGAGCTGTTCGGACACAATTCATTTGCTTCAAACCAATAGCATAGCTGGTTAAGATTATTTATTATTGATTGAGTTAGTAAATGATTTGTCCCAGCTTTTACAAGAGATGTGGTATCATCTGCATATAAAATTAGTGGATAAACAATACTTTTTGGTAGATCATTAATAAAAATTAGGAACAATAAAGGGCCCAAAATGGAGCCCCCGAGGCTTACCACACATAATTTTTTGCCAAGAGGATATAAATTTTGCATTTCTCTTAAAAACAATTGTTCTTTGTTTTCTGCCTGTATATTTATACTTTTCACAGTATTCAAGAACACGCCATTAAACAGATTTGCTATTTCCTGGCCATCTACAAAAATTTTGTTTTCCAAATTTAATTGCTCAAATTGTTTTTTTTTTAGTACCAACTCCAAGTTTTCTTTTCACAAGCTTGACTTTTTTTGTGGCTTTTTCCCATACAGATTTAAATATTGCACTATATTGTTTGTAATACTTTTTTATATCTTGATCAACAGAAAGTTTTGCTAGTCTATGTAGCTGCCTCTTTATAGAACCAGACATTTTTATTCCTTGTGTTATCCAAATTTTTGTAGATTTAATTCTCATTTTGTTATAAACTTTTAGAGGAAATCACACATCAAAAACAATATTGAATTGCTGAAAAAACTTGTTAGAATTCTTGCGAAATCTTGTCCTGCGATCCTAAAGAAGTAGAAATATTCCACCTAATTTCCCTAATTCATTTTGAAATTTACATATATTCTCGCGAGAAAATATACTAGTTTTGGAAGAATTTTTTTCAGTTTGGAAGAAAGTTTTTCAGTAAAAAACTCTTGTTAGAAGTTTTACCATTCTTCTTAAAAACCTAAAAATTCATTTCTTAGAGACTCCTTTCTTGAATTTGCAGTATTAATTAAAAGATCAATGTTAAAATCAGCACTATGTAATTTATTTTCTTATATCTTTTATTTTTTTAAATTTCAAAAAGTGACTAATCTCTTCATAGATTCTGCAAAGTTATATACAATGAAATAATAATACAATTGAAAGAAGGCAACTGCAAACAAGAAGCTTCAAATATATTAACTATTTTGAAACAACATAAATCTTTCCTGTCCTTAAACTCTAAATTATCGTTAAGTAAAATACAAGACCCCCCTCCTCTTAAACCTTCCGCTCTACAGTTATTAGCAGCTAACTTATACATTTTAATTTTATTCAAAATACACATTTCATTATAGTGTAGCTCTCACATTTCATGTTCATTTATATATATCTCTTCAATGTTAGTTTCCTGTAAGATCAATTGAAGGTAATTAATTTTTGAATACACACCTCCTTGAATATTTATATGCATTAAAAAAGCGTGGTCAGTACATGAAAAAATACTGGACCTCAAAAAATCGTTTCCAATATCACTATCAATATTTACAGGATTAACAGTTGTTGGAGTTGATTGATTATTAACAAATGAAGTAAAAAAAAAATACTCTTGTGAATACTTAAATCAATTAGGTTGGGGTATCCAGAGGAGTGCAATTGAAGTTTAAATTGGATGGTGAAGTGATAGTGTCATATCTAGGCAGTATAGGAATGGAGAAATTGTGTACTTCACAGTTAGATGTTACTGGGTCAAGTTCTAGTAAAACAGAAGGATCAATTAGAGAACTATTTGTATCTATAGTCTCTACTTGGGGAGGCGTCATATTCTGAAATTTGCCGGATGGTTGACGAAGAGTCTGAAGTAGGCTGATTAGGGTAAGACTCTGCTTGTTGAAATTTAATTTTAGTCTCCAGTCTTTTCAGAAATTCTTTGTGAGAAAGTCCCTTCATAAGTGATCTTTGGGCTCATCATAAGTGTGTCGGCTTATCATATGAAATAACACCCACTGTTGCTCCCGTGCTTCTTTGGAATTCACCAATATCTTTTGCAAAATGTCCAGGGTCAATTAGACCTCGTACATATCCCATTGGGTCCCGAGATTCTGTTTAATGAATTCTTCTTGAAGCTGTATTAAAGTAATTTATAGTCGGTTTTCCAAAATACCTTGATTTAGTGATCAGGCTAAAAATTGTAAATCCATTCTTTATTTTCTGGCATGTGAGATGTGAGTTCACATAATCAGAAGATTTTGGTCTCCCACACTTCCTCCTGAAAACCACAGCAACTCCAGCAGACACATGCCTCCTGTCATCAAAGTGTGCTAAAATAGCTTTTGAGAAAGCTGTTAAAGAATTCTTATAAGTGTCGATAATATCTTCCATTTTTGCATCAATGATGTTTATTCTATTCAATTTAATCAGGTCTGAAATGTCTTTCTTTTTATTTGATGAAATTGGCGTAGCTTGAATTCCAGTTTCAAATTTATTTTTACTTTTTATCAATTCTACAATTAATTTAGAAACATGGTTTTACCTCTTTTGTTTAAATGAAGACCGTGTAATGTAAACATATGTCTAGGAAGTAAGTATAAGGGCAGTAACTTCACATAATTTTTGTGTAATTCTCCTATTTGTTCTAATTCGGCATTAATTAAAGCAATATTTGCATCAAGTTCAGGTCTATCATGGCTTAACAATAGAGGAGACATCAGACATTTTTTCGTTGAATCAAGCTACTTAAATTCCTTCCATGACTATCAGCAAAAATTAAAAATTTTGGCTGATTAGACTTTTTGTCTCTAGTAGAAGTAGTTTTGGTTTATTATTATTATTAATAATACTCTTGCTTAGTGGAATACTAACTTCCGCAGGATCTTCTGCTTGTAATACATCAAAACGATTTTTTAACTCCACCTTATCGATTTTTGAAGGAGATAAGTTAGGCCTGTATGAATATTTTTTTGATATTTGAAACCTTCTTGAACTGGTTGTTTAGTGTAATTAAGGGGTAGATAGTAGGATAGACATTTACTGACTTTTACGTCTTCAAATTGTTTACTTAGTTCTTTGTTTTCAGACTGTAGCATTTGTACCACAGCTTGAAGGTTTTGATTTTATGACCTGAATTTTTTAGCTCTTGTAAATCTATTTGAGATTGAAAATCCTTGGTTTCAAACTGATTAAAACTGGGCAATTGGGGAACAACTTCAATGGTAGATTTCTCTTCTTTTCCTTCCATAAGACTTGTTTCAAGTTCGATGCACCTATCTGTCAGTGCAGTCAGTTAGAAATTTAGATCTATATACAAAGGGGTGTTATTAGCTGCGGCTTGAGTTTCAAATTTGTTTACAATTGTTTTTTCTGTTTCTTCATCTTTCTCAGTTTTATTCTGAGTTTTTATAACTACTCCATGGTTACTTTCAAGAGAACTGAAACTTGGAGTCTGGATAGGGTTGCTAGAGTAATCTTGAAAAGAGAATAAATTATCATTTTTTATTAAATATTTGTGAGGGTCTGAAAACTCTTTTTTGAACATAGACCATTATTAAAATTTTTTGTTGCTTCTTTAATGGCTTGAGAGAAACTTTTAGATTGTGAATTTCTATATCTATTTATATTTTCTTTGAAGGAACAACAATCTATTTCTTTCATTAAATTACTTTCCCCTGTTCCATAAAATATTACTTTTATATTTTATTATTTTAGTAGATGTGTCAACCAATTCAACAACAGCTGACCAGTGTGGTGGTCAACCTCTCACCTTGGCGAACACCTGGTCACAAACTTTAAATTTGGTTTTATTCTTGCCATCCATTTTTTAATTTGAATGAAACCAGCAGATTTATAAAATTATACAGTACAGTAAATATATATTAAATTCAATTAAGATATATTCAGTTATTCATATATAATAAATAAAAATAATTTAACAAAAAGTTATATAATTTAATACACAATTTAAGGTTTTTCAATGCCTAATTTAATTATTTAATGATATTAAAATTTTATATAATTTATTTAAAGTCAATATATTGCAGTTCTGGTCGTTCAAAATTAGGTAGAAGATTTGAAGTGTAGCAAAAATTTAAATCCCTCCAGTGGGCTTGATCATGTTACCACCAGGATATGGGTTCAATACTGTACTGTATGAGCTATAAGTCATTGATTCATACTGAGCAGTAAAGAGTAGTTGAGTCAGATCTTGTGGTTTACTAATAAGTATAGTCTAATAAGCACTTGTCAATTAATTGTCACAGCAGGTCTGTCTAATTTGTGATCAGGCCTAGTTTACTAAACAGTGAAAAAAATATCATTATTTCTGAATTCACAAAAGTTTATCACTTTAGGCCCTACAGATTTATTTATTTATAAGACGCCGATCGTCAAGATATGGGCGAATATGGATTTCGAATGAGTGTGATGAGTGTAGATGAGCGAATGTAGTCATTGTTACAAACTAAGGCTTCCTTAGAAAGTGTCATTAATTAATAGCCCAATGACAAATGAACAGCCGGCGGTTATCAGCTGATCCTCATCAAAATGTATTGACTCTGATTGGGATCGAACTGAGAACCTTTGGCACATTAGCTGGGATTGAACCAACTACGCTACCGATCAGTTGTATCCAGATGTAAATAATTAATAGAAAACCACACATTATCAAGTAGTTAAAAGTTTACAAAAGTAATAATAACAGTGCAATAAATAATAAGCACTTATTGAGGATATAAATTACTGGCAGTTTTAAAATAGTTATTCAATATTTTATAAAGCATAAAACTCAAAACCTGGTTGTTATATTATTGCTGCTTACTAATATCCTCCTGTAAATTAATATCAAACCACATATTAGGTTAATTTAGTTATTTATACACTAAAAAAGACACAGTATTCAAGAGCTACATGTTCACTATATCACTCACTGTCCTAACACCCTATAGACATATGCATGCATGGTTCTGGGGCCGATGTTAACTCCCCGGGACCCGATTGTTCCCGGTACACAGTAAACTGTATGTACTGTATTGTATTTGGATTTGTTCAGAGGCAATCCACATGGAGTGCTAGCGTTGCTAACTGTCATATTGTACTTTTTAAATTGTTACTATTAGTTGCCGCTGAGTTGCGTACTTAAACATTTAACGTTGAAGTACGGTTATGAATATGCAGAATACTGCCATAGTGCTGAATAAATACTTCCTAGTTTGACAGTAAATGTTATTAAACGCTATTTTATATGGTGTAAAGTTGGTTTATTCATATGACCTTCCTATCCAGACATTTATCACTGTCCAGACCATCTTAGTCACCAGAATGGTCAACAAAATGTAGGCTATTGTATGAATTGCATCCTGTACATTCGACTTTTGGTTGTTGTTCATTTACATAAAAACACTGATTTTGGTCAAGTTTAGCAAAGGTGACGTATTTTTATTGGGCGTTTTTTCAGTTCCCATAATATTCTCACGCAAATGAAGCAAGGCCGCACCTCTGTGAATCATACATTGCCTGATTGTACCATGTAGGCATCTTTTACCGATATTTACCCAATTTTTATCCTGTATTTTTTAATCCGGATTGGGATACCGCCACATTAGTTAGGATAAAACAAGGTTTACTGTAATTGGATTATTCAGTAGTATTTGTAGGATTCATGATATTTAAAATCTTCAATTCAATAAATATTTTCTGTTGAAGTAAATTTTCTTGGTCTTCTTTAAATTAAGTTCATTTAAATTTCATATATTTTGTGATTCTTTAAAGAAAAATTTCTATTAAAGTGTAAATTAAACTGTATAATTTGTTATGTCTATAATAATTTATTTTTATATTGAATTTGTTTCTTATAGATTAACTATGCGTATTGCTTTGAGTTTTAAACTAAGCATTTTTAAATCCAAACGACAAAAAACATATTAGGAAGGCAAAGACATAATTTTAAGTTCTTAAAAGAATAGTTTATGTCATTATTTTGTGGAAAAGTTTTTCTCACACATATCAGGGCTCTTTCCTGTATTAGAGTGCAGTATAATAAGCATACTTGGGATTAACGATTAAAAATAATTAACGATTAAATTTAATCGTTATTTTTCCTATTAACTTTTTAACTTATTTGTTAGTTTTGGTAATGCTTAACTAATTAATTTAACTAGTTTCAGTTAGTTTTTCAAATGTGATAAAAGGTGCCATTTGGTCCGAGGAATGTGGACTGGGGAGAAAGTATCTAAAACTCAGGTCAAAGACCGATTGTTTTCCTCATCCCCCAATTGTCACCGACAAGCAAGGTCACTGTTTTGAAGACGCACCCCCTCCCCTTAACTCACATTTTACTGCCTTATAAATTAAAAAAGGCGGACCAAACGAGTATACCATTGTTGTGGGATTGACTTGTGTCCCTGAGGTGATTATTTCACTTGACTAGTTTATGTTTAAGGATAAAGTTGAGTAGTCATTTAGTTATCTTGTTTTAAATCAACGTGTTGGGCCTAAGCTTGTTTATCTTTCATAAACTCTAATACTGTAATTTTACCTGTTTACCCATCTATCTGTATAATTAATTAGGAAAATCAGTTGCATTTGGACGTTAATGCTGTTAATACTTGATTAATTGATTATTACATATCTAGTTGTCCTGTTCAAAAGTAGTCGGAAAAAACCATTTAAATGGTTAATCAAACCAACATTTCCTCAAACGTTTACTTTATTTTAAATTAGGCTTACTAGGTAAAATCAATCCATTATATGATACCACACAACAGAATAAACTATCTTCAAGATTGCAGAACATATTTCAAGTAACAATTGCTATATTTCGTTCTGTTTTCATTATTTTGTTATCAGCACCGTCAAAAAGAAAAGAAAATGATAATACTATCTTTAATATTAATATTAATAATATTATCAGTGGTAATTAGTTTTGTATTTTTTAAATGTTTTATATAGTATTCATAATGTTTAATTAACTTATTTTAGTAAGAATAAAACATGCAGTCAGAACGGCAAATTCTTAAACATCTAATAAACGTAATTGCTTATCGAAAATAGTATGAATAGATCTGCTTTCACTCACTTATAGAGTGGGTATATTTTGTTCAGTTTTGGTTTACTGCTAATCCCCATACTTTCTTATCAGTGACCCTTCCTTATCATCTGCAGCCTGATAAAAATCACCTGGAGTCAACATGTCATGATATTATTTGGCCTTTCTTATTATCTGCGCCAATTAAAAAAAAAGTTTAGTTATCGTGAATTTCCTATAAGATAGTTATTGATTTTTTAAAGTATAGCTTAAAAATTTAGAACTTTAATTTCAAATACTTATGTCAGTTTTTGTTAATAATTTTAGAAATTAAATTAAATATTTAATTTTTAAGATTTTGGACAGCTATATAACAAAAATTACTGTAGAAATTGCTATAATCTAATTAATAGTATTGTATAGTAATGTATTATAAATAGGCCAATTTATCTAAGATATTACAGTATAAATAATAAAAGATAATACAGGTTAAGTATTTGTTTATGTATATTTTACTGTACCAAAACTAACTTTTAACTTTAAATTTCAGTTAATTTTCTAATAATTTAACTTTAATCAGTTAGTTTCAATTCATTCTAACTTTTAACTTTAATTAGTTACTTTTTTAGAGTATTAACTTTAACTTTATTCAGTTAAAAAAAATCATTAACTTTCCCAATTATGAAAATAAGTGACTGTGAATGATCAAATAATATACTATCAAAAAAGGATCTGTAGTTACATTTGATCTGGCAATACTTTTCTCCAATGCCATCTTGATTTCATCACATGAGTTGCCTTATACAAACAATATTTGTATAACGATACCATTTTTTCAAACTAGTCATATAGCGCCATATCTTCCAAAGCAAATATTCTCATTCCTTATGTTCTTATCAAATCAAATATTGGATTTTAACCTTTAATCTAACATAACTTGATTTTTTCAGTAAAAATGACACAGCAGCTCATGTAAATTTGGCAAAAGTGTTTGCTCAAAGATGTTTAGAAACGGGCATCTCAGAAATGGCATGTTTCATTGAAAGGAAACCAAATACAAAGGTAAGTCTCAAGTTTAGCTTAAATCATTGTATAGATTTAAAGATTTATTTATTTTAAAATTTATTTCTTCTCAAGACGACATTCATTAAGATATAGGTGAATATGGATATTGAATGAGTGTGATGAGTATATATATGAGCGAACGTAGTCAATGTTGCAAACCAAGATTGACTATTTTAGTTTGAGATATCGAAAAAAAACTTTACAGGCAGAAAAGTTTAAATACATGTATTTATGTATGGAATCTACAAAATTTAAACCTGCGGCCAAATAATTTTGAACTTAATATGATTTTCCACACAGGCTAACAGGCATCATTCTCAGTTAGCAATGGATGAGATGGCCCTGCCCTACTTAGTGGCTTACAACTTTGGGCGGGCGTATCTTCCAACAAGTGAAGCTATGGCTATTTGTAGGCTTGGTTACTAAGTTTTACTAAAACCCTTTAAAGAATCATGCCCAAGCTTTAATAACTGTGGAAGTATGTAATTACACTTAGTATTGAGAAGTATTAGTAATAATTTATATATTTTGAATTTATATTGAAATGGCATAGGTTTTGGATTACAACAAATAATTAAAAATGAATAGATAAACATCAATTAATTGTTTTGATACAATACACATTGTTTGTGAGTTTACTGCTACTATAATTTATAAGTTATTATTATTGGTAATTTATTGATAGTAAATTATATGTTCATGAAAACTGTGTTCAATACTTAATTAAAAACTTCAAAACTTATTTGAACTCTCTTGGGTTTTATTGTTTACTAGAATATGCTAGTCATGCTTTAGTTATAGAAAATATTTCATTAATTTACAAAAGGTATAACTCTTGCAAGTAACATTTACAATGGGACTTACTAAAAGTGTTTTAGCCATATCTATAGATTTGCTAAATATTTATATCTAAATTACTGTCTTTAATCTGATTCTTTCAAATTAGTTTTAGTTTCCTTACATGTTTTTTAGTATTTACAATGTGTTCTGTTAGATTGACACCTTCATGGCTGAATTAGAGAAGGAAGGAATTGTCTTGGAGGAACCTCCACAATATGAACATCCTAAACCTTCAGATATATTACGACCAGAGAAACCTTGGGAAGTGTTCTAGTTGATATAGTATTAATTAAATAAGTTAAAAACTAGTAATAAATGTGTTTCTCTTCCTTAAAATTATGATTTCCTTGGTTTTTTCACTTGGCCACTAACCACATGTATTGCATTAAGGTTGATACATTGTGTGCCAGTTCAGTGATTTGAGCGATATGACTACCATAGCTTAAATGCTAAAAACAACTATCGGCTTAAACAAAATAGATAAATTAGTGTTTAATTTCATTCATTCATTATTAAGACGTGATCGTCAAGAATAAGGGCGAATGAGTGTGATGATTGTAGATGAACGAGTAGTCATTGTTACTAACTAAGGTCGACTGTTACTCAGAAAGAGCTATTTATTAATAGCCCAATAACTAGGGCAACTAAGGGACCTACAGCTTTACGTGGAGCCCAGACCATGTAGTGTTGGTCTGATTTTCAGCTAACTGATAAGCCTGACACTCAGTTCTCTTTTCTAAACAACATCTATTCTGAATCTTGACTACCATCCAACATCAAAACCCCAGACTTCCCTAGTAGTATCCACATTGATGGCAACCATTGAGCGGGTGCTGTGAGGGTATTAAGAGGATCAAACATAGAAGCTATTGCCTACAATCTCCTCAAGACTTTGTCTCCAAGCAGCTGGGTTACAACATTGCCCCACTAAATTATAAATGTAATTTTTTTCAAACCTTATCAGAACATTTCTTTTTTCAAGGGCTGTAACAGAGCAATGCTCTTCTCATAATCCAAGAGTATATATTTACCCACTTATTTTATATTGAGTAAACTAAATAATGTAGAATTACATTCTTGGTTCACTGTTCATAGATGTTATAATAAAAGAAATTATTAATATTTTGCAGTAGAACATTCTAGATGAAACTAGAAGTTAAGATTAATAAATCAATAATGAAGCCTGTCACAGCTGTGTTTACCTTGGTAAACATTTCAATTCAGCACTGTCTGACCCTCCCACATAACACTTTTTACTAATAACTAAAGCTTCGGGTAAAGACCACGTCAATGTGTTATTTACAATATTTACCCCATCACCAATGTTTTGCCCATGCTGTGATATGGCATCCTCTGTGGTATCTCTGAGTCTCAGTTTGGTGATGTAAATACTGTAAATAACACCTTGACACGGTCATTACCGGAAGCTTTAGTTGTTAGTAATGACACCAGCTACTTATGCCTACGAAATAAGATAACACTTTTTTGTTTTTGTACCGCTGTACTTGTCTTTTATATTTCAACTAGATCTTAAAAAATTCCTTGGTTGGCTGCATTTACAAGTTACAACTAAAAAAGTAAATAATAACAACAATACTTTATTATCATATGACTAAAAGTAACATGGCCAGAGTCAATAAATTAAAGGGAATTCATTAAAATCAATAACTTGAAGGTCTCATCACATTAATCCAAGAATTTTCAAAGAAAGCAAATATTAGAAGTACCTATGATTCAAACGACTTGCAGCAACACTGGTTTATTCATTTAATGAGTTAATTGTACTGTCATGTTTAATTTATTAATGAATGACATTTCTTTTATTGTGTTTGTTGTAAGAATATACCATTGTTTTTTTAAATTATGACTATTAAAAAATTACAGTAGTAAGGAAAAAGAAATGTATTACATTGACCTGCTATTTCATTGAAAATGCCAGAAGCATTTTTTTTATACTTTACATAACATAAAAAGCGTTAATAAAGGGGGTAAAACACTGTTAACACTTACTAATCAGTTAACTATTTAATGATCTATATATTTAATTCTGTAAGCAAATCAGCCCCCATGAAATTTCTAGAGCCAGAAAAAAATGAGATAGCTGGATTAGATTAATTTTAAAGCTTATGAGCCAAGAGAGGTGTAAAATTAAGAAATTTAAAGAATAAACAGCTCCATTCGACTGGCTCTAAAAGATACATTGATTTTCTATAGTACAATGTTTTAATTTATCTCTCTCTCTCTCTCTCTCTCTCTCTCTCTCTCTCTCTCTCTCTCTCTCTCTCTATATATATATATATATATATATATATATATATATATATATATATATATATATATATATATATATATATATATATATATATATATATATAAAAGCCTAATACCACTTACTCACTGACTGACTGAACAAGAAATTTCTACAACCAAAAGACCTAGGAAGCTGAAATTTGGTATGCACGTCCTCTTGAGCCTTAGAAACACACTAAGAAAGGTTTTTGCGAAATTCCCTGGGCTCCGCCCTTCTGGCTCCCAAAGTTCCCATGCAATCTTTATGGAGCTAGCACAATGTTGGGATATTTTGATTTAATACATTTTTAAACAATAGCTGATCATCAAAATATAAATTATTTTTGCTGAAGTTTGTTTATGTTAAATGAATTAAAACATATTATTCCAGCTTATGTATATTTATATTATTCAAAATCAATGCAGAGACTTAACCACAATAGGTAGAGACTTGAAATTTTAACAGTACCTTCATTTTAGGGTCTAGATGCGTGCTAAGAAATGATTTTGTAAATTTTAATATTGAGGCCCAAAATAATGAGTTTTTGTAAAGTTTTTTTTGCTGGCGTGGTGGCTCAGTGGCTAAGGCTTCGGACTGCGGAGGGCAAGGTCCAAGGTTTGAATCCCCACTGAGCCAACGGTCGGTACTTCACTCGTTGAATAAAGTTGACGCACAGGCCTGTAGGCCCATGTCAACTGGCGAGTGAAGTTTAAAAAAAAAACTTATATTGCACACGGTTTAGCGTCTAGAGAGTCTGAGGTACAGTTAGCTATTGTAAATCATGTGTCTAACAACTGGCAGAGGTTCAAACCGTTAACTATGAACCGGGTAGGCCAACAATACTCCAATAAGCTTTATTACATATCCAAAATGTCCAAAAAGCTCACTTACGGTACTTCTTGTGAACTCAATGCGGCAAGAGACATTTTCTCATTCAAGTTTGAAATATATTGTGATGGCAAACTTCTGGCTAAGTATGGAGAGAATGAAAGGGATAAACGACGTCTCCGGTTCAGGGGAAACAATTTAGAAGGCCACTTCGATGTCTTAATTGCTGTGACATCAACATTTCCTTCACCTATGAGAACATCTCTACCCATTAGTTCCTCTGATCCTATAGACTGTCAACCATCCTGTTCATTCTACACCCGTCCTACAATTCCTCAAACTTCTCTGCCAGGCTCTATTATTATGATTGAATCTGATGCATCTGTTACAATAAAACTCTCTCTTACAAAAAAATATGAGTTTGTCTTTGAGGTGATGAAACTGCTAGAATCTTTTCTGATCTATTTTTGTGAATATGTGATAAATATCCTGAATCTGGACGAAAGATCAATTTGCCACTAGAACTAGGAAAGGTGGTAATTACTCCAAAGGAATTAATAGACAGAATATACTAATATTACAAATATTAACCACAAATCTACTGGGTGGCTTTGTGAAAGAGCAATAATATTGACTCCTAAAATGAGGCAGCTGTAGAAATTAATGATATTTTACTAAACTCTTTTCAAGAAACAAAAGTTGAATACTTATCAATAGATTCAATTGTACAAGTAGATGATGATGTACACTTTCCAATTGTTTGCATACTCTCAGTCCAACAAGGTTTCCACCACATAGACTCACTTTAAAAATTGGAACACCAGTCATGCTTCTCAGAAACCTTTTTTCACAAAAATTACGCAATGTTACACTTTTACGAGTAAATTTTCTCCAGAAAATGTTATTGAAGCAATTATTATTACTAGCTTATTACATTGGCAGAGTTCATGATGTTTCTCACCTTATCTGCTTTAACTTTGCATATAAATTTAAGATATCTTTTGATCAGCAAATCAAGCTACAGAGCTGCTTAATCCTAGAATCAGATTAATTCCTACTGCCTATCCATTTCAATAAAAAAATATTACAATTCCCAATTAATTTGTGTTTTGCTATGACAATCAATAAGTCTTTTGGACAATCTGTAATATTTGCAGACACAGATTTGATAAAAATGTCCTTTTCCCACAGTAAATTTTGTATAGCCTGATCTCTAGAGTAAGCAATTCATCAAGTTTAGTTATTTTGGCACCAAAAGGAGAGACAAAGAACGTAGTTTACAAAGAAGTTTTTCAGTAAGTTATTTTTAAAGTTCTTAAATACACATGTTTAATATGATAGTAAATTGTTGTATTGCGAGTTTATAACTTGAAATAAAAAGTATTAAAATTTGTTTGATTACATGTTTTTTGTCTTTGTAAGAATAAAAACCAATGTGAAAAATCTATTGAAAATATAATATTACATACTCTTAACAAATATTATAACAATAATTACTAAAAACAAAGATAGTAAAAATGAATGGTAAAATAAAGACACATATCTTCTGCTTCTTACACAGCTTTTTAACCTAAGTTGATAAACTAAAATGATTTCATGTTTACAAATATTTATAATTTGAATTAAAAAAAATGTGAATTTCATACATTTTGTATACAACATAAACCTTTGTGGGCGAAGCCGCAACGGGGTTGCTAGTACATAATATATCTGCTGTTTGTGTTTATAATGTTGAAAGCTGGTATAAACATTCAATATTTTTAGTGTGGATTTAAAGCTGTCTGAATTTATTTATCTTACATAATGTATTATGCCACGCAAACCTCACAAGGTTTTTGGTTTCACCAACAATGCCCCGCCATAATTTTTGCTACAATATTAAAACAACTATTAAATAAAAATGATACTGAATATTTTTCTGTTGCTTTTTATTTAACAGTGCCCTGCTCTTAATGTCCCAGGTTGAGGCTACAGGTCGACAGGAGTGCAGCAAGTTACAAGGTTGCCACGCAAAGCTTGAAGGGGTGTCCTTTAATGCTATTATATTATTGGCCTAACCAAAATCCAGTCTGAAAAGTACTGATTATATAAATAGTACTGTATTGCAATAAATAGTTTTGTTGGTTCAGATGTGTAATATTGTAATACAATTTGAACTTAAACAATTCCACTTAAGACAACAAGTTTTATTTATCTTCAAATGGGACAACAATGTCTTCATGCCTCGAGAGTCATTCTCTGACGACATTAGGAATCGAATATCATCCTTGGTATCCCACACTATATTTAATTTTATGTTTTACAGAATTCAGTACTTTGTTGTTTATTTGTTGTGAGTAAAGATTAATTAATTGTTAAATAACATTGTGTTTAGAGGTGTTTGATCAAACGTAATTAGTCAACTTGCCTCTGAAAGTATGATCTAGTGG
>JAQJVL010005536.1:0-34711 GCA_035578905.1 Stictocephala bisonia | reverse complement strand
TTTCGGGCCCGGGCCCGCTGCTTTCGTAGTGTCGTGCTTCTAGCCGGACGCTAGTATCGATAGCGTTGTGCTTATATCATCCACTAGTATCGATAGCGTCGTGCTTCTGGCCGGCCGCTAGCATCGATAGCGTCGTGCTTCTAGCCGGACGCTAGTATGGATAGCGTCATGCTTCTACCCATCGCTAGTATAGATAGCGTCGTGCTTCTGGCCAGTCGCTATTATCGATAGCGTCGTGCTTCTGGCTGGACGTTAGTACACATCGAGGACTTTAGCTCTGCGTGCGGACACAAACTACTACCCATTCAACAAACAAACACAATATGTTTTACGGGTTGCGTTCACGCGCTCGCCGCTGAAATGAAGGCGCCAAAACTTCTTCCTAGGTTCTATATCGGTTAAACTTTACTATTTGACAGCTAAACATGTATGGAAAAAAGTATTATAAATTGAGAACATTAAATGTATTGTGGTAACTGTATTTTTATTGTAGGTCGGAAAGTATGTAAATTTCACAAACACAAGAAACACATTATTATTATTGATTTTATTACTGCTTCTTTGTCTGCTTCATTTAAAACGACTGTAATAATATTACTTAGGCATTTTATTTTTGTAAATAGTTAGTAAAAAGTTGAGTAACTTATAAGTACTTTCTTATAATGAATATATAATGAATGTGAATATAATATAATATGAATCTTATAATGATATATTAATGTGACTTACAATCATTTTACTTCATTAGAGTTCTTCAATCCCACTTAACTCTTCCTCCTCCTCTGAAAGACCGTCACTGTCTGTATCATATTCATTTCCAACTGATATAACAAAGGATTCTATAACATTGTCTATCTGGTGTTTTCCGCTGCATAGTCTTTTTCTATCTTCTCCACGTGCTTGCACTTTCCTAAGACTCGTCTAAATAAATTATTGGAAGTTCTTGCTCCCTGTAGCTTTTCAACGCTCTCAAATATGTTATCCGTTTTTCTCGGATTTCTGGTTTTTCAATTAACAGCTTTCTATTGTTTGCTGTCTTTCTCCAATTAAACCCTAAATCCTTTAATATGCGTCTCAAACTTCTATCACAACCCTGAAAGTTTATTACTTTGTTAGCGCCTCCCTCAATAATTTTAAAGTTGGTATTCTATATTCTTCTATATGAAAATTGTACACTAGTCTTCTCACTATACATTTATCGAAGTCATCTAAATAGGTTACTGTTTTACGTCGTTGTGGGTTTTTGTTTGGCGTAGTAAAACATGCCTCGCACTGACCACTAACATGCAATTTTTTAAACTCACTTTTTATTTGAGTTACAACTCGCTCTGATACCACCGTAGCTGCTGCTGTTCTTTGACGAGCTTTGCCAATGGAATATTTAAAGTTTTTCGGTCTGCCCCTCCTTCATAAATTTAAACACGTTAACTAAATTTCGCGGCCCTGACTATGAATTACTCTATTCTTGACTAGCGACTTGAACTCATCAGTCATTGTGGAAAATTAACAAACACTACAACTAACAAAATATATTACAAATAAAATACTCGGTAACTACGGCTATATTAATAATAATCAGTGTAAACCGCACGCACTGGTTTGACAAATAACTAGGCACAAATGACAACCACACTCATCACTGTCACAGAAAAGACTTATTTTAGCCAGGAAGTAGGTAGGGTTAGTTGTTATTTTCATTACGATGCTCAGTAAAGAGGTTGTTGCAGGTGAGTCGGTGTTTTCAGGACAGAGCGCATAACACTACCCCGCTACCCCTCCCGCCTATCACCACGCAGCCAAGGCCACGCGCACAGCTAAAGTCCGCGATCTGTATCGATAGCGTCGTGTTTCTAGTTGGCCATTAGTATCGGTAGCGTCGTGCTTCTGGTCGGCTGCTAGCATCAATAGCGTCATGCTTCTGGCCGGCCGCTAGCATCGATAGCGTCGTGCTTCTGGCCGGCCACTAGTATCGATAGCGTCGTGCTTCTGCCAGCCGCTAGTATCGATAGCGTCGTGTTTCTGGCCGGCCACTAGTATTGATAGCGTCGTACTTATGCCATCCACTAGTATCGATAGCGTCGTGCTTCTGGCCCGCCGCTAATATCGATAGCGTCGTGTTTCTGGCCGGACGATGGCATCAATAGTGTCGTGATTCTGGCCGGTCGCTAGTATCGATAGCGTCGTGCTTCTGACCAGCCTTTTGTATTGATAACGTCGTGCTTGTCACTAAAAGTTAACGGAGTATTGAGACTATATTGTTCTAATATAGTAGGTTAAATACATTTTTAAATACTTGTGATTTACCTTTTTATATTATTTACCAATAAGAACGTTTAGAATGCTAACCCCTACTTCGTGAAGTATTACGATGGCAGGGACTGTATTTTTATTGTTGTTTGAAGAACTTTCTAGTTACATTACGAAAACCCGAAGGAAAGAGACGAGGCAGACTGAAGACAAGCGTAAATTGAATAAAGGGGCAAATGCGTGGCTGGAAGAAACAATTTCATTTGGCAGCTCCTTGTATTGTTTACTGATTCACTGTACGATATGAAATAATGTCAAACTTCTATATTAATGTGAATATTTAGTTATTTTATAACGTATTTTTGCTAGGGAAATAATTTAAAAACATTCGTTTTAATTTCCAAAGAGTGAAAATATAATCGCTTTAACCACTGTAGACATTTTTTAAAAATTATTGTGAGTATGATAAACACAGAACATATAATTTTCATCCTTATAAACTAGTTTTTGATCCAAACAAATGTTCCATCTCTTCAAGTTTGTGTTGTCTATAACTAGATTTGTGCACATCCTATCGATAACAATAAACTTAAATGTTAATATCAGTTTTATTTTATTAGTTGTCTTATAATACGATCATTTATTTTACAATATATGTATATTTTAAGCGTTTCATCAAATTTATATATTTTTGTAACTTTCTTTATCGTTCACTGTTTTTAGATAACATTAGGTTTTGGGCTGGCCTGATTCCTCACACAAACAAGCTAATTATCGTTAAATATCGGCACCTATATTCTATTAATATATATAGTCAAAAAATTTTACATAAATATAATCAAATAATAACATTTAAATCAATAGTTGGTTAATTAATCATTAATAAGACGCCGATCTTAGAGATATAGGCGATTATGACGAGCGAGTAAGGGTGATGATTATAGATGACAGAGTGTAGTCATTGCTACTAAATAAGATAAACTATGCCTTAGAAAGAGCTATCAATTTATATACCAATATCCAGGTATTGGTATATAAATTGCACCAATTTTGTATATGGTACAATTTATTGGTATATGAAATTGGTATTTCATAGTTGCACCAATTTCAGGTGCAACTATGAAGTCTACATCTTTACGTAGAACCCGAACCACGTAGTATTGGTCTGATTTTCAGCTAACAGACAAGCCAGATACTCACTTCTCTTCCCTATAAAACATACGGACTCTGACTAACATCCAAAATGGACGCCGCAGACTCCTCTAGTATTGTTCGCGTCGATGGAAACCACTGAGCGTATGCCATGTTGGTATTATGAGCACCAATCGCCTACAATCTCCTCATCACTTTGTCCCCAAGTAGATGGGTTACAGCACTGCACCAATAATGCGACTATAATAACAGTAAATTTTCCTAACTCAATAGAGGGAATTTTCACACTTAAGTCACATGTAACACTTCTAAAAATAAGCTACTCTGAAAATGATTTGAAAGCCAAGAATAATTAGATTTATATTAGATATAAACGGTCTTGTTGGTAATACCAAGATATAAAAGAAAATGATAACGTAACCAAAATGTCAAAAGTATTAGTGTTAATGTATAAAAATTGGTAAATAATTCAATTTGCATTTGCTTTGAAAATTTTACCGTTCATAGGCGTTTTTCCATTTAAATTCATAAACTGTATTTTGCAAAACATCAGAGTTTGAAGTCTGATTATGGTTTTGCTATATTGTTTTTCTAGGCCTCTCATACATATTACATGACTTCATATTCATACTGTATTTCACAGCTAATTTAATGAAATACAGTGTCTGTTTGTTGAAAGATATAAATTAAATTTTCTCTAAATCCTAATGATAGAGATTTAGAGAAAATTAGATAACACCAAATTAGATAACTCTTGGGTCTGCTTTGCTTTAAAGTGACCTCTGACCTCATTCCAGCCTCACTGCAGAAACCAATTTGTGTTTTATGCCCACCTAAAATATAGCCTCTCATAATTTGGTGAAAATTTTCTTAAAAATTAATTACTTAATTAGTTTTATTATTTGTACTAGTTTTAAAAAAAGTATCATGATTTTAATAAATCATGTTACTTTTTTCTGTCATAAACAGTTATGAAGAGTTTTAGATGATATTTTAAAATTATATTCAACTATTAAAATGAATTGAAGATATTGTCCCCGGTAAAGTTTCGTGTCATACGCCGTAGCGCTTCACCGAAGAGAGCACACGGATGGCTCCGTTATTGGTTGTTTCTGCAGGTTCCATCGTTGAGGCAATGTTCTTACGCTAAATATATTGTTATGGATCACGGCAGCCACCATCGGCAGTCGCCATCAGCAGCTGCCATCGGCAGCCGCCATCGGCAGACACAATCGGCACTGCCTATGTCATTGCGGGAGATTTCCAATTGCACCGGGGTCAGGGATCGGCCCCAAACTGATGTGTCCAGATGCACCGGAGCCGCTTTTGGGGGGTGTTCCAATTGCACCAGAGGCCCTTGTTTATGACATGAGCCGGGAAAGTCCAACCAGGCCGGATTCCTAGTACAGTAACCCCAAGCTGACCGTGCCAAATTCCACACCCTTTGTTATGACATGAGTCATGAGTCGGTTAGGTTAGGTTAGGTTAGGTTAGGTTAGGTTAGGTTAGGTTAGGTTAGGTTAGGTTAGATGTTAGTGTTGCCACGGATAAACACAAAATTAAACATTAAATACATAGTTACCATATTTATTAGTTAGAACCTGCTATGGTCTACCATTAGTATGTGCCACGAAACATCGGCAAGTGTTTGATAGAATATTCCATTGCGAAATTGTTAAACACTTATAAACTATGTTTGAAGAAATGTAGTGGGGTGGGGAAGGAAGGGGCCTTCCAATTGCACCGGCTCCAGCGGTCGAAGGAATTTGCAGCGGGGATAAGCAATGAATACACACTCTATAAGAAGGACACTCCTTATACAGCAAATTCAGACCAACTTTTTTTCTGAGATTGCTGCTTTTCGCCTTAGCCGCTAGAGTTCTCCAGTCAATATTTTCCTGCCTTCTGTGCTAGGGAGATCTCGCAGAGGGTGCGAGAGAGAGCGCGCCTTCGGTGCGAGAGAGAGCGCGTCGAGGGTACGAGAGAGAGAGGGAGCGAGGGTTGTGTGCGAAAGGAGAAAGTTTGCCTGGTGGTCTGTATAAAAGAGCTTCCTCTATACAGACTCTGCTCTCGCTATCCCTCTGCCGCCGCGGTTTGACCGAGATGCCACTTGCTTGAAAGACTCTCCACTACTTCATTGCCAAATGTTGAATTAACAATTTAAGATGTGATCGCTGGATGCCGAATTTTTTTTCATATTTGCTTTGATAATCAAATCGTAGATCAACCTATGATAACCCAAAACTTTAAAAGATGAATAAATTATTTTGGAACTGCTCCTAGAATTAACACTGTACAAGTACTGTTGCTTTAACAATATTCAAGCACTGTTGCTTTAACAATATCCAAGCACTGTTGCTTTAACAGAATCCAAGGACTGTTGCTGTAATAAATGTAGTGTGATTATAACAATTTAATCTGTGATTCAAGAATTGTTATACTAACCGAAAGAATATACTATCATACAAATAACTAACAAAAGTAAATGGGCAAACATTTTAACGAATAACTATTGAAAAGTGATAGACTATTCAGAGATTTTAATAAATTAATTATAGAGATGTTATTGGAAAAAAAAACAATGTAAATTTACTATAAAAAAATAAGTTTATTCAACATAAATGAAAACGTACTTTATAGACGCCGAAAAAGTATTGCAAATGTTAACACAATTAACTATTTTCTATCTATGTTCGGTGACAATCAAAATAAAAAAAAAAAAACAAAATTAAAACATTCAACTGACAAACATTATAACATACTCAGAATACCTACTAACTAAAATTAAATTGCAGCATAACCACTAACATATCACATTTACATCTAATTGTTTACGATATATGAAGTGGCACTTATGAATAACACATATATACACGAAAATTATAAACAAACGTAAACTACAAAAACATTCAGTATATATAATTACTAAAAATAACATTGCAGCATAATTATATACATATTTTATTTACATCTAATTATTCACAATATATGTTAAGTCTCAGTTATGAAATAAACATATATTTACACACACACACTTATTTACTAAGTTCAAACTGTACAAAAAAACACATATAAATACTAAATACTACATTGCAACATGATCATATACATTTCTATTTACACCTAATTACATGTAATTTATGTAAAATGACAGTTAAGACATATATAATTATCCCCACATTATTTACAAACTTCAAACTGTACAAATTATTCAGTAGACCTACTTATTAAAATTTACATCACCACATATTCTTATAATATATGTGCAAGGGGTTAGTTATGACAATTAATATGTATACATAAAAACACACACACACCCGGCAATTATTTACTTAAACTTTAAACTATACAAAACATTATTAGATATCGTTAACATAATTACAAAACATTACATCGCACCATAATCACAGATTTTATTTACATAAAACAAATTTCGATACTAGGTCTCAGGTATGAAAAAATTATATATACATATATAACCTACACATAAATTATTTAAACATATACAAATTATATACAAAATATGTCAACTATGTAATATTGTAGACTAATGAAAAAAATACATCGCAGCAAAATAATATATATATTTTATTTACACTATTAAATTATGTACAATCTAAACATGGTGTCAAGTAAGAAATAAAAGCATATTCAAAGATTAAGAAGAAAGTTAGCAGACATCCACAATGTTGGTTTTTTCAGTAGCCTGTCATACATGACAGAGTTTTTTAAGCTTCTTATTCAGTTTCACTTGATCACCCTCTGACACTCTCTTTACCCTTACGTTTAACAAAGCCTTGTCTCTAATGTCGTTCGATTTCCACTTTACACTGTAAAACATCTTACATCTCACTAACAGCTCTATCATAAACAACTTGTGTACTTTACACTCAATCAACCACTGCGGATGAGTCTCTTCAGTGTGTAAGGTCAATTCTTTTACCAGTGTCTTGGCAACTTCAGTGCTGGCAATCACCTTAGGAAAAAGCTGGGCAAAGCACAATGCTTGAGACTTTACAACGTTGTGTAGAAGATCCGAAGGCTTATTAAGTCTGGCTAATTCTCCGGTATGTCTGGTGAACGATTTCATTAGGATAAGATACTCACGGGGTATAAAAGAGAAGGAGTTTTCTTTCAGAAGAGTAGCCCTACACGTTTCACATGAAAATTTCTCCACACATTTTTTCCCTAGCCAACCGGATATGTAACATACAACACTATCTTCAAAGGCCGTTACTTCTACGTGATCTTGATCTAGCTGTTGTTGAGTGTTACATTGTGGGGCTAAGTTGGATGAAGCGATGGCACTGGTGTGAGGCTCGACTGAGTTGATAATTTCTTGTGGCTCTTCGACTGGCAGTACTGATGGAACTTGAAGATTTTCGTCGCCATCTGGTTCACAATTTGCAGTATACTAGAAAATCCCTTTTCAGCAAAGTGTTGCGGATACACTTTAGAAGATGAGGGTAATCATATAAACAGAAAATCTTTTTTTCTCCAAAACAGTAATAGGGAAAATCTTTGAAACTCCCAAGAGTTTCAATGCAGCTGCATTTGTCGATCCCATATCGCAGACAGTGGCCTTTAAGTCGAGATTTACATCAAAGACTTTTTCGATGCAAATGTCCAACAACAATGCTAAAGTTTGCGATTTTAACGAGTTGTTTGAGAGCACATATGCGAGGGGACATTTCCATTGTTCATTAATACCTCGCAGCATAAAAACTGTTGCATGTGTTGCTATCTTCTGGTTTCTTCCCAATGGCCCAAGATCCTCGAATCCTTCAACCAAATCTAACTTGGAGTTATATTCCAGAGATTTTCTTAAACACATTTCATCAAACAATAAAACGCATTGTTTTTCAGTTGCAGTCATGGATTTAACTTTGACTTTCACCTTATCAAAAACTTCAGTTGTAAACCCCGGAGTAATATTGTTTACATTTATCCATTTTTTTATAAGACTAAGGCAAGGCAGTTTGAAACCCCTTCCTCTCATAAATTTGTACACGTTTGGTGCCTTGTAGTAGATTGACAGGGCCAGCTGCTTTTCTTCTTCAGTCCATTCCGATCGAGTTTGGTGTCGCAGTTGCATTGTGATGAATGTCAGTGGATCTCCAGATATGAATTTAGGTAATTTGGAAATTACAGTCTTGATATCAAACATTGTAGTCCTCTTTTTTATGAAATAAATGCTGTTGGTTTTCTTTTTTAGAAGTGATTTTTGTCTAGTGATGGTTTGTTTCAACTTCTTCCTACGTGGTGTTAGTTCATTCAATTTGTCATCATTGTTTAGTTCAGATAGAGGTTTGAATTGATTGTTAAAATCCTGAAGCGTCTCTTCACTCCCTCCAACTTCATTGTTTTGATCAGACTTTGTGGATTCTTCAAAACAATCAGATTCCACTTGAGGATCTTCATTTTCGCAGTTGTCTTCTTCCTGATCAAACCAAGGAATAGGAACTGCAGCAGGGTGGTTTCGCAGAAGTTTGTTTCTCAGGTCGTTTGTAAATGCAGACCTCTTAAAGTGTTGAGAGCACAGAGTTCGATACTTCAGCTTCTTGTCTGGCAGATCCGCGAAGTCGTCTCGCCCGCAGTTGGTTACCCACCGAATGCATCTGTAAAATATATATGAATTTAAATGTATTTAATATAATTAGCAAACATTTTTTCTATTGTGATATATAATGAATAAGGAATGACAAAATGTCAATAAAGGGTGAAATTAAAAAAAAGACAACAGTTTTGGCTTTTGGCTGTAATCCTTGAAAAGATATCGTTGTGGTAGGCTACTTGTAAAATAATGAAACCTCCTAAGTTGTTTTAAGGAGTTCAACAAAAAAGAAAAATAACCGATTCAAGGAAATATTGAGTGTGATTCAAAAAATGTAATATACCAACTTAGTTTTAGTTTTCGTAATACAGGTTATATTGGATAAACCAAAACGAATTTCAAATATAGAATTAACAACCAAAGAGCTGACACAAGAAACTCTCAGTAGATAAACCTTTTACAAATCATGTTAAAGAATATTCAAAAACGTTTTTAGCCTATCGTAAAAGGTATTTTTAAATTATTAGATGAATATTCTGCCCAAAAATTGAAAAAAAACTAAACTGTCGCAAGTGGCAGTTTTAAAATCCAAAATTATTCTAGGTTTAAATGTTCTTTTGAACATATATTTATACCATTCCTTTTCATTTTAGTTCAAAAATTTGTATTTCTTAAAATATTTCACCCATTATTGAAAATTTGCCAACAAAAATTCCAACCATAATTTATTATACAACACATTAGAAAAATGTTTTTTTTTCATTTAACTAACAAGCCAAAATTGTTTTTTTTTAAAGTCGTCTCAGTAATAATCATACGTTTAATGACAAAATTATTGTTTACATAACATTCTTTATTTTTTTTCATACGAATTTTCTTTGAAAAAGGCTATTGCCCAAATATTAAACTTATTTTAAAAAGGTTGGGTTGGTGATTATACTAAAATGCATACGTATTATTTTCAGTTGTACTCACAATTTTGAGGCAAGTTCAAATGTTCATTAAATGTTGCTCAACGAATTAAACGAGGTTCGCAAGATTACAGTTTGCGTGTTCATATTTTAAAATAGTGGAATGATGTTAATTTTACCATTTAGTATACAATATTCTATACAGTTCCCTGTTTTTATAATTTTCAAAATTTCTAACGAAGTGGGAAAACTACGGGTTGAAACTACTGGAAAACTACTAAATAAGGCATTTTGATAGTACTTGTTCAATTTAAAAAATAAGTATTCTCATAATTTTAGTACCAGGCACCTGCAGATAAACTTGTTCTTAATTCATTTACAATATAAAATTAAGATTATGAGCTTTAGAATTTAATGAAACTGTAATCTTGAAAAGGCTTGCAGGGCTCCGAGCGAGATGATCCTCCATAAGAGCCCATGTTAAATCGGTGCACCAGACGACAAGACGGTGGACTGGTAAAGTAGGCCCTTAATTTGATTACTTCACTTACATAAAAGTAATTACGATTAGTTTACGAAGCTTATAAGGAGGGAAATGTAAAACGCCTTTTCTAGCGTTTTAGGGGTGTCCCAGTGCACCCTTAAAAATATATCAGACCATGTTTTAGACAATGTTCATTTTAATAAGTGGGGGTTAAATAACATTATCGTTCAAAGAGAAGTTTAACTGATCCAAAGTAATACACCACTTAATATCATTTAATTTTTCACACTGTTGTTAGTTCTCAATTGTACTTTTAAAGGTCTTTAAGATTAACTTTTTAATTTATTTTGGAATTAACAGTAATACTCAATGTACATTGTCTATAACCATAAAGATTTACAATTACTATTATTGTATCATTATTTTGCTCAACAATTAATTTAATGTTAAAGCAATTAGTAATAAAAAATACTCCTTACCTTTCTCGGTCGTTAACTGGAAAACTAAAGAATGACAATTCTCGGTTCTTCGCGGGCGTATTTTCACAATTCACATACGCACATTTGCCACCTGCTGACATTTCTACCGTTAACTAATAAATAAAAAAACTAAACTAAAAAAGCTTTCTATTTTAAGCATACTAATTTAACTGAAGATACCACTAAAAATAATAAACTACTAACAAATTCAGGACAAACTATGAGATACACTATCGAGCACAACTGAAGCTCAACTGATAGTGCTGGGGGGGTCGTTTGTCAAAACAAGATTTTTGAGTTTGTTTACAATTGAACAGATGGGGTGGACAGCAATATTTCGCAGAATTTCTTATGGTTTGCCTCTTTCCGCCTCTGAGTCACACCTCACCAGGGCAACTTTCTCCTTTCGCACACAACCCTCGCTCCCTCTCTCTCTCTCTCTCTCTCGTACCCCCGACGCGCTCTCTCTCGCACCGAAGGCGAGCGCTCTCTCTCGCACCGAAGGCGAGCGCTCTCTCTCGCACCGAAGGCGCGCTCTCTCTCGCACCCTCTGCGAGATCTCCCTAGCACAGAAGGCACGAAAATATTGACTGGAGAACTCTAGCGGCTAAGGCGAAAAGCAGCAATCTCAGAAAAAAAGTTGGTCTGAATTTGCTGCATAAGGAGTGTCCTTCTTATAGAGTGTGTATTCATTGGGATAAGTGAGGTGGGTAGATTTTGACCACCGGTGCATCTGGACACTTTTCGGACGGAGGAATGTTTTGACCCGTGGAAATTCCTTTGACCGCCGGTGCAACTGGATATCAGCCGTCATTGCAACCCATTCCTGCGAGGGTAACTTCCCGTGGGGCCAATCCAGGTCTTCCAAGAAGGACTAGAAAGGCAGATAATGCGCCTGAAGATGAATCTAGTCCTTCCTGAATTAGAGCTGGGAAATTCTAGATTGTTCTCTAGGATCACCATAACCAGTTCCAGAATCTTCTGAGTCTACACCTCTGGGTCACATAAAGACACTCTTCGGCCGACCTGACAGTCAAGATTTAGAGTGAAGAAGATTCAGTGAGTGATTGACAGAGTCAGCCCCAGTGTATGTGACAGTGACAGTCAAGTTACACTGTTTATTTGTGACAGTTCAGTGACAGTATACCGAGCAGTCACTGACATTAGGTGAACAGAGTGAAAAGTATAAATTGATCCAGTTTAGATCGCAAGTTTCATGAGAAAACTTAGAATCAATACTTTAACTGTTTATGTGAATTTAAATGACACTCATTTATGTATGAATTACATACCTTTTTGCAAGGAAAAACACATGCAGTAAGCATAAATGCATTACTTGGACGTAAAACATATTAATAAATAAAAATATTTATACTAAACTGAACTACCTCATTATCTCATAACGCCATTGTACTTGAAAAAAATCGATACTGGCTAATGCTTTCATTGCTTATTTTAAAATGATTAATTTAAAATATTTGTGTCCATTACGAAACACAAACCTGGGTCCACTCGTTGGATATATCTAGAACTATCAAAGTTGTATCATCTTTCCAGCTTTACAACAAATGTTTAACTCATTTAGCAAGTAAATGACACCTATTAATTATCGAGTGAACCCAGTTTTTTCTGTTTGTATGAAGTTAAGATTTGTAAAAACTAAAGTTAATAAATATAACTTAGAGTTTGCAATTTAATATTTTTGAAAAGTACTTGTCTTCAATAGCTATAAAATCAACAGAACATTCTTAATCAATTCAACTAATATTTTGGTATATTTTTACACAACTATAACAGATTAATTTGGAAGATTCCTTCACTTAGAACCTAATAACAGTCACATCCTTAAACACAAATACCACCATATCCTCTCTTTAGTATTCAAGAGAAAAGGCTTTCCCATTTTCCTCGGTCATAAGTTCAATCCTTGGTCCTTATGATCGTTTTGTGAGACTACAATAGAGAAGCCGTCCAAGTAATTAGTGAGAAGGCTCATGAATAATGCCTTGAGGTAGGTCCTTGAGACGATCACTGAAAGGAATTCAATATTACTGTACTTTTGAACAAGGGCAGTTCTGAGATGTTAAATGGGTGCTGCTTTGTATTTTTAATAGGAAGCAGTTCATTACAATGCAGACAGACTTTTCCAGACTGATTGCTTTTCACCTCCATACCTCGATTCAAAATTGAGCTCTGCAACATTATTCCTCCATCGCTGGTATGGAAATATATTGGAATTACGATAATAGAAGAATATCATGGGCTAATTATTTGTGTAGTACATTTCTAAACTCCACACCGACATCTAGTCAAGAAATTAAATGTTATGACTTTCCCTCCACTCCCTCTGACAATATATAAAATATTGGTACACACAACAAATAATTTACATGAAACAAGAAATTGAAATCAACTGAAAATTCAACATTGTAAATATTCAATAACCTCAAAAATTAATTTTTTGGTTATTAAATTAAACAATACATTGCTTTATAAAGTAAGAAATCTAGAAATGAAACAATTAAAAAAAAACTATATGCAAGACTTTATTAGAAGTATTTTTATACAAAACTAGCCGATAGCTGACTTTGCAGTTCTCTACAAGGGTTCTCTACACTTGCTTACCCTTTCATTTGTGGTTCTCTCTAAACTACCACATCAATATAAAAGCTCATCCCATTACCATTATCCTAGAAAACAAAATTTTATGGTCTAGAAAACCTTATAAATTTACTCAAGAGAGATAAAAAGCAGTGCAATCACGTTAGTGTTAGTATGAATAGTCTTAGAAATTTCACAATGAAACCAAATTAGCCAAGCTTTTGTGTCGTGACTCTGAGTTTTTTTTGTGTCAGCTGTTTGAAGCAAATTATTAAGTTAAATGGATTCCAATGATACTGTTATGCAAAGACAGGAAACGTTAAAAGGTGTTTCTATCCCTTAGGAATGGCATTTCGAGAAACCCTTTCTTAGTGGGTCACTATAATACAAAATCTAACTTCCTCCGAAAGTACACCAAGATATGTTCAGTGGTGACGGATATTTCGTGTTACATCGTTTTTTTGGATTATACTTTATATTAAGATTTTATTGAAGACTTCTTTAAAATTGAAAGGAATTTGTTCATAAATGTAATTAAAAACTTATTGGTATTTTATTACATTGTAATACTTCAATTAAGGCTTTGTACAATAAAGATTATTATAATATTATTTCATTGATGACGACAGATTGATCTAGGTTCCTTAGTTCAGGAGAGTCTATAAGCTTTTATATACAGGTTGTTCAAAAAAATGTGGGGCAAAACTTCAGGAAATTATTAAATAGGTAAAAATAAACAAAAAATGTCTCTGAAGATATGTCTTTACTCGCATAGTTTGGCATATGTCTGTGTGTTTAAAAAAATACCATATCTCCCAAACGGTATTTGATTTAGTTTTGAAACTTGACATGAATATTTCAATTCACATCACCAAATATACCCTAAAGAAATAAAATAACATGCTCACTCGTTTCGAAATGGCGGCAATTTAAAAGGCTAAATTTCATGAAAACCAAAGAAAAAACAAAAAAATATCATGATACCTAATATTTATAATAAAACAAGACAAATCTTTCGATGCCTCACTTTTTACAATCAGACAGTAAATAACTGAGAACATGTTCTTTTTCTAATTGTGTGCAAAATTTGACTAGTGGTTTTGTTTTAGACAATTACAAAAATGAAAATTGCAAACACATTTTGCACACAATCAGAAAAATAACATTATCTCAGTTATTTAATGTCCCATTGTAACAAATGAGGTACCTTAGATTTGCCTTGTTTTAAGCTAAATATTAGCTATCGTGACAATTTTTTGTTTATGCTTTGGTTTTCATGAAATTTAGTATTTAAATATTGCAAGATTTTAATTATTATCATTAGGTTAAGGCATTACATTCGTGATTTGTCAACTTACATTATAATGTGGGTTCCAATAAATGTCACTGAACAAAATATTTTGTTATTTTTTATTGTTTTTCACACTAATTCCTTTGTCGAGCTGCTTCCTCACGTAATATACGTTCCTGCCATGGACCCACCCACCCTCCCACACACATACAGTGGCCGCCATTTTGAAACGGGCGAAAATATTATTTAAATTTTTAGAGTATATTAGGTGTATAAATTACTTATAAAAATTAGTTTATTGAGTTTTAATGATAATATAAAAAATGTGTAAGACACATTAATTTAATTAATTTTGATCTCCACATCACAATATTACAAGAGGATCTAATTTATATCTCCGGTTTCCATCCACTGCATTCAGATTTATTTATAAGTGAAGATTCAAATTATACCGACAAGTAGCAGTTTACAGGTTACAGATCCTGGAATAAAAATACGTTCCAATTTACTTTAAATAACTGCTGGAAGAATAACAAGAGTGTTAAATTGTTTTGTTACGTATGTTTTGTTTAATAGGATCCCTGCATCAATGACAACTACAAGACAAGTGAATGACGTCATCAAACTCTCTGTGGAACATTTGCTGAGATGTCATGTGATCTGCTAATAGTTTGAACTACTTTTAAAATACTTCAAAAGTGAGAGAAGATAATCAAGTAAAATTCTACTTTCTGACTGTCACTATTTTTGTAATCTGCTATCTTTGTACAGTAAGTTTGACAGTAAAATATAAATGAAATCTGTGACCGGTCTTTCTGGTGTTTTTATACGTAAAATTGACATGGCAACTAATGGAAGTCTTGGGGGGAGTAGCCCTGATGTTAAATCAAAAGGTCCATTAAGGTCAATACCACTGTACGTGTATGGGTGGGCGGGTGGGTCAATACCTCTGTACGTGTATGGGTGGGCGGGTGGGTCAATAACTTTGTACGTGTATGGGTGGGCGGGTGGGTGTGGGGGAGCGGGCACTAAAGAGTTGCCATCTTTAACGCCTTATAAAAACTGTGATATATATCCTATCAAATATATATAGGAGTTGGGTATAGCTTGGATAGGTTGGAGAGCGTAGCTGGAATTTTCTATGATCTGTTCAAAGCATTTGATTGTTTAATATATGAAATGTTGCTAGTAAAGCTAATATATTACATTTCTCATATCTCGTTGAACCGGATAAAATCTTATCTAACAAATTACAAATTAACCTTCTCATTTTAATACAAAGTTACTTTAAAAAATTTGTATTCTCTTTCTTTTTCTAAAACACGATCGAAAGAAGTGTTCCCGATTTACAGCAATACAAAATATTGAAATAAGGTTTGTTATGGAATCCCAGGTGAAAAAACGTATATGCTGAATTTACGAAATTCCAAGCCATTTACAGACAAAAATATTGCTATATTTACAGAAATTGCATCTTAAATAAAACATTTATAGAACATTAATCGCTTATAGAAGGCTCTATAGACAGGCAACAAGAAGTGAACTGCACATGATAGTGGACAATGCACAATAATTTACAATGCTCTATTCCGATTAATTTAATGCTGCAATGTTTGATTTTTTTTTTTGAACAGCTGAAAGTCTTAGCCATGCTATTGAAAAGATTATTACTATATCATGGTTTTAATTTATTTAAACAGAAGTTTATGTGAAATTTATTGTATCATTTTTAAATTATGAACGTTGATTTCATCTTTAGCAGTTTTATCTTTAGAAATTAATATACTAGATTCACTTACAACCAAACTACCTTTTAAACATTTCTTGAAATTTACCAGCAATACTAGCAATTTAGAATTACATTTTACAGTTTACGTCTACACGCTTAAAATGTTATAAATTCTTTGCAATTTACTCTTATATAATAGAATTAAAATATCACATTGCAACTTAAACCAACAAATGTCAAAACTAAATGACTGATTTAGAAATAGGTCTTCATGAAAAGAACAACTATAAAGGTTAAATCATGAGGAAAACATATATTAAGGGAAGATACAAAACAAAATGATGTTGTATAAAGCCTTTTTATATTTTGCTTAAAGTAGTGATTTTGTGACCAAAATGAAACAAATTTCTTTGAAGGACACAAAGTAATGTTGAAATGAAACAAAGTAGTGTTTCAGGTTAACACTAAGTAATAACACCAGTAGGCACACTAAGTTTAAAGGAAATTGACAATATTAAAATATTGTAAATATTATAGAATAATTTACAAAATTCTTGTAATTTAAAAATCAATAATTATAGCAAGGTTATATAATATAAATGCAAACATTTGTTTAGGGCCATTTTTTAGTATTTAATTACATAGAAAACTGAGATAATTTTCCCGTAATTTATATTGTTCTAATGTTGTTTTAAAAAGTGCTAAACTTATTGCATTATTTTAATAAACATTAATTTTTGAACTGGCTATCAAATAGATGATAAATAATTAAAATTTCCTGATATTCTATTAAAAATACTGTGACCTCATTTGTGTTATAATATAAGTAAATTTACGTTACACACTACCCACAAGTCCGGCAAATAGTGGTAAGATAATTTCTAACATTATTACTTAGTTTTGAAAAAAAGTAGTATTTAAGGTAGAAATAAATTTATTATTACTAAAATATAAAACGAGTTTAATTACATTTTAAAAATTCACCAGAACATTAATCAAAGAAACCAGATTGACGTAATATTGAATGAGGGGTCGTTGTCAGGCCAAGGAAATATAGTTAGGAAGGAAAGCCTAAAGGGATGGTAGTGACAGGTTGGCGACGGGAAATGTGTGATTTCATCAGATAATCCCCAAGGAATGGGATGTCAACGATGGATGGGGGTGAGCGCGGAGGGCTGACGAAAAACTTTGGAGATGGTAAATTGAATTGTGGGAGGAAGAATGGATTCAGGTCGTAATTTAGACAAATACAATTAATTATGAAGAGGGGTGCAATATTCACATTGAAAATAAACTAATACTTTAATATAAATCACTAAATAACAATGTACCTGTATTTGAATCCTTTTTTTCAGGAGCAACTTTATCTTCAATTGACGGTTTAACAAATGAGAATTAACAGCTGTAACTGTCATAGTATCAATAATAAAAAATATATGTACAGTCACGAAAGTTAAATATAGAAGTAACGTTAGTTGAAAAACAAGTTCCATTCCTTTGTCTAGCCTATGGTCTGAGGATGGTAAACGTGATTAAGTAAATCGATCACCATTAACAGTTGTGTTGCATTTAATATGATACTTATAATCAGTTAAATATGTGATGTTTGACTTTTCACTGTTTCTGGTTTTATATATTTTTTTAGTATAATTTATATTACGAGAATGAAGATGATTTTTAAGTTATGAATAATGTATCATAAAAAGATTATAAATGTTTATTATTAGTAAAATCGTAGTAAAGCTAATTATTAACGCAGAATCAGAGAATTGACTTGTCCCATAGGAGTCATAAAAATGCTTTCCTACATTCATTAAAGAATTTAGTAGGGACAGTATTTTTACAAATATGTGAGAGGATTAGAAAACATTTTGAATATAAATATGTATTTTTCGAGTCTGTAGCAGATCTATTAACTTTACTGATGCTAAAAAATATATAACAGTGATAAAAGTGCTGCAGTGAGGTTTGCAAAAGTGAAGAAGACTGCCGACAAAGCCAAATAACAGTGGAGACACAATTATACTTCTGTATGCAATTAACAAGTTGAACAATAGTTCTAGACTGTGGTCCTCAAGGGAATATGACCACCATTTCAGGGCTAATTGGACAAATGTAACAATTCAATTAACTTTGATAGTTTAAATATAGCTAAATTTTAAGATTTTTTTGAGAAGCTCTTATAATAGTTAATGTCTCTTCATTTTTAATGTTTCCAACTAAAGTTTTTTTAATATTACTGTAATTATTTTAAAAGATTGAAGTTAGGTTAATTATTTATCGTCTATTTCTATTAATTTATATTGAAACGTTCCTATAATTTTATTAATGTAAGAAACAACAAAATATCAATGTAAATTAACTAAAATTTCTCTCTGTTTTATATGTATTTAATCATGTTAGCAAAATGTCCTACTAATATAAACTGTTAATAACATTTATATTGTATGGTCTTGCTGAAATAATTGTTCGTGTTGGGATTTACAAGCAATAGAAGGTCCACTTAAATAACTAAGCTGTTAACTGTAGTTGAATTGTAATACTAATATAAAAACGGCAAAAGAAAGAAGCAAACCTTTGTTCAAATCAATACTAATAACGACTGACAGCGACAAATACTAATCTGTACTAATCCTACATAAAATGTTATGGACTTTAGTAGCAAACACTTACAAAATTTATTAATGATTTCTATTTTGGTGTCAACGGAGAAGTATCGGTGAGCGAGCGATATATTAACTACATCTGTGTTTGCCGTTGGGGAGTCAAACCTACCCACACGTTTATCGTTTATTTGATGAAGAGCCATTGCTAACTACAGTTAACTAAAACATTTACACAAACCAGTAGGTTTAACTACTAATTACTGTTGGTAATTGAATCAACATCAGAGAGATTATATTCAGTTGTAACAGTTGGTATAGATATGTTTGTGCTATTAATGTAACCCCCCCCCCTCCAGCGAATGTCGGGCTATTTTAACGACCTCCGCAGTGTTCAAGAAAAGCATTTAAAACAAAGTGATTATAACAAATAGGTATAGATTTATAAGGTAGTAGAACTTGACTGTAATAAAATATAAATTTTGAAGCACATACATTCTGTCCAACATTTTCCATGCAGGTAGATTCTCAAGTTTTCAAAAATCAATTTGTAACTGTCAAAATCTAATTCCTTCTACTTTTTCTGTTTACTTTACAACAACGAAAATAGTATAGCTATTTTGTAGAAAATTTATCACCGAACCAAAAAAAAAACAAAAAAAAAACATACTTTTATGTACTTATTTCACTATTTTCTTCTTTGCACTCGCCAGTTTACATTGGCCTGCAAACCTGTGCGTAAACTTTAATCAATGAGTGAAGTACTGACTGTTAGCTTAGTTAGGAATTGAACCTTGGACAGTCCTTCACAGTCAGAAGTATTATTAGCCACTGAGCCACCACGTCGGTGACAATTTCTATGAATTTAACAAATTGTCAGCTTTCCGTATCTTGTTGCGAAAAATGCCAAATAAACTTATCATTTACAAAAAAATTTACATGATTCCTTAATGTTATGATTCCTCAGAATTCTCATGAACAAGCTGTTAAATATCTATGTGTATGTTTAAATAAAAATCCGAACTGCAATTTACACATTAACTCCAGATTGGCCTAAGGTTATGCTAGACTTTCCTAGTTGTAACCAATAATTAACAGGGAATCTCCTTTGAAACTAGTTTTCAGAGTAATTATTTACAAAACTATCATCAGGCCTTTAATAACATGCTTGTGCAGTGTGGGGAAGTTCTACAAGTGCGGGTAAATTTTTAAAAATCAAATACTTCAGAACAAATTTTTATGAATTTCAGTTAATGATTTGTGCGAAACCTACACCTACATAATGAACTGTAGGTTTCTCCGTTCATAATAAAGACTACTACATAGTGCCTAAAAAACGTACAAAACGTCCTTGGTGCTGTGTCATACCATCTGGGGATTACAACAAAAATAGAAGATTACAAGCTAGATTTCCACAGGACGTCTTGATATTAGACTAGAATTCTTATGAAAAAATTAATAATGATACATGTATTATTCATTAGGAAAATTATTTCATGTATGTTTGTTATATACTAGTAACGATTTATTCCTCAATGCTGACAAAACATTTTCCTTCACTTTCGATCTCAGACAGTTTCTAAAAGCGTTGTTACTTTGGACGAGGTCGACATCACTGGGGTTGATTCAGTATGTTTCTTGGGTGTTCATTTGGATGATGGTTTTTCTTGGCGCCAGCATGTCGAAGGCCTTTGCTCTAAGCTCAATTCCATATTGTTTTCTTTGAGATATCTTTCCAATATCCTCAGGAGTGGTGCACTAAAAATTGTATATCATGGCTACTTTGCTTCTGTGGTGTCGTACTGTATAATGCCTTGGGGAACCGTCTCATCTTCTTTATAATAAAGGGTCTTCAAGTTGCAAAAGAGGGATATACGTTTGGTGTTTGGTCTGGGGGGTCTGGAGAGCTTTAGGAAAGTTTTTCTGTGAGAACGTATCCTAACCCTTCCTTCTATTTTTATCTACTCCGTATCAGTTTATACTTCTAAACATATTAAAAATGTTCCTACCCACAATCGTACATATTCTGCTTTAAATATAAACAACTTAATTGTACAACATCATAGTAGTAACATGTTCCGTAAATCAACAAAATATTTAGGACCCACAGTTTATAATAGATTGCCAGATTATTTAAAAACCAGCCTTTCAGTATCATCTTTTATAAAAAACCTAAAAGTTTGTCTTGTGAAAAACTGTTTTTATTCACTCTATGAATTGTTGTGCCCAAACTAACCATAATAGTAAAAAGTATAAAAGTATAAAGTTCGTCTTATTTTACCAGGTGAATTTAGGGCTAAGAATACTTTAATATACAGTTAAGAATACTCTAATACTTAAACTGGGGACCAACGGCTTTACGTGACTTCTGAACCACAGGAGCGGCAGGGCAAACACTGTTAAGGGTCATATCGGGAATCGAACCCGGACCGAATGCGTGGCAAGCCAATGCCTTAGCTACGGCCGCTCCAATAAAGAATGTTCAACAATGTTATTTTTATCTCTTAATTAGTTTTTAATTACTGACTTACGAAGATAATGTTACTATTTAGTTAATTTAAGTTCTTGCTATTTAATTAACTAAATAGCAAGTTGTAAAATGCTATTTGGTTGTAACATACTAGTAAATATCCGTGAGAAATAAATAACTTTGAATTTTGTTACTAGATCTAATCGATAGGGCCTGATAATGCTATTCCCGTGTGTTACCCTTTCTGTGTATCATGGTCTTAACATTGATCCATAATAAAGCTTTATTGAAGAAAATCAGCTGTAACTTTGCATTATTTATAACCAGCTGTCTAACAATACAGCTTGAATGTCATCATCAGAATGGTCCCGTTCTACGTCACTGAGATCTTTATCAAATAGAACATTTATGATGGCATCACTACGATCTTGACATCTTGACAGTGGCTCGTAGTTATTAGTAAACATAAATATACTAATCCACATCAAAAGCAGCCAAGAAACTGACGCAGCTGCTATCACTTCAAAATGAGAATAAATACGACAACAGTTTTTTAACAAAATAAAAGGTACCATATTATTAAATGTGGGACTTCATTTCAAGATCGATCGAAGAGTGGTGATATTTTTAATAGAAACTGGTTAAATTGAATGAAAATATCAGCATTTCAAAATCATAATACATTTCATATCGGTGCTTCTAGATAAGGAGGGATGGCAAGAAATATTACGTTCTGTACTTGAAGGGTTGAACACTTGGAAATAGTCTTGTATAAAAGATAAACAGAACGATTTGGTTCATTTTTGTTATAAAACAAGACTGAATATTTGGAGGTAGATTGGTAGCTAAAGCGTTGACAGTGGAGTGCTAGGTCCAAGGTTCGAATCCCCAACTTAGTAATCGGTCGGTGAACAGTACAGTAAAACAACACATACTCGTTGAATAAAGAGTAAGCATAGGCCTGTAGGTCCATGTGTACTGTGGAGAAGGAAGAAAAAATATTAAAGAATGTTTAGATTGTCTTAAAAAAATGATAAGACATTGATAGGTTTGTCTTAAACAAGGGAAACCCCTCTTTTATTTGGATATATCCACGTGCTACCAACTGGATCCCGTTCGATTTCGATTCCAGTTCCAATTCGATTAAGACATTGATTCTGTTATATGATTCTTCTTTATGTCGTAAAAAAATTGCATGCTTGTCTAGTAATTATCCGTAGTCGTTATATTTTTGAAGGTCATTGTCAATCTCTGTAACATTGGATTTAGATATTATATTTTAATTTCTTCTATCACAAAAATCAAGAATTGAAAATATATGTATTAAAATAGTAAAATTGTATGATTGATCTCTTCATAAAAAAACCATACTACAATAGAACTAAAAAAACATTTTAAAATGAAATGAAACACATTTTTATAACTCATCTGAAACAAATAATAATTTTAAAAAGGAAGAATTGTCCCTTTCAAAGAAAAAACCGTATATTCCAGATATGATAGCTCCTAGAAGGCACTACCAAAGTTTTGATCAGCAAAACAAAGAACAAAATTTAATGGGTAATTCAAATAATTGCAATTACAACTTAATTTCTAACAATATCCAACTAGATATAAACCTACGCATCAATAAATTCTAGAATACAGCATGAAAGCTCAATAAATAACGTGCATTGCAAACAATAATATACTTAATTTTATTTGCTTTAACAAAGCTATAGTACAATACTGTTCGGTTGGCAGCACTTTCTGTTTATTGAACATACATAAAGAAACCGCTTCCAGCATTCATTTGATTATGTTGATTGGTTGTGTGACAGCTATGACGTCATTGTGATTATCTCAGTTCTCTCTGACGTCATGCAAACGTTTGATTTATTTTGTATTGCTTTCTTACCAACTACATTATTGCAGTTCTAATAAAATACATTAAGCCTTTTTTATGTATCAAATATGGTAGATACAAAACATATTTGACACACTTCCTAATTCAAATCCGTGTAATTATATGACTAGTGTTATGTGAATTAATAGTTTTTATTAATATTCGAGCATTTTTAAAGGTTAACTAATATTTTTATCATAATTATCTCAGAATATGATTATATACACCACATTTTAATTTATAGTTTCAATTGAATTCAGTAATTTTTGCCCCAGACAAATGATTTACTACTTTAATCAAGTGTTTCAATCGATCTATTCAACATGTAAAAACTAGACGACACGTTTCAGAACGAGTGACCCATCTTCAGGCCTTATGTTTTGTATCTATTACGTTTTATGCTGTTTGACAGCTGTCTACAACTGCATATTTACATTTACATATTACTAGGGGATATCCCTGCACGCTTCGCACATACATATTATATTACATAATATAGTAAAAAACATGACACCTAAACACTTTAGTTCAAACACCTGACGATTATATTAAATTAAGAATAACATGCCGGCACGCACTGATAAAAATTGTGTTTAATTGTCCTGAAGATGGGTCGCACGATATGAAACACAGCCACCAGTTTTTTTTCATGTTGGACAGATTGGCTGAAACATTAAAGATGTACATAGTTTCAATGTTAACATATAGTCATTTATTTAAGGAACGCTTTAAACAATTTGATATTACAGTGTGAGGAATGTTTTCCACACATAATTAAATGTGCGATGAGACACTGTGTATTACAAAATATATTCATTTCATATGGTGAATTCATTTAACGTGACTAAGCAATTAATTTTGTAACATCTGAAAGCTAAGAAAAAGTTGTTACAGGAAGTTGATAACAACTTTTGAAGTTATACTTCTTTGCGCCCGTTAGACACTTTGGGATGGGATGTTGGTCGAGAAACCGCGTCACGCTGAAAAGTAAGAAAAAATTTTTAAGAACTATCGATTAATCGATTGTTAATCGAAGAAATTTAATCGAAGAAATTACTGATAATGATACATAGAATAGGTGTATAATATAATAATGAAGTCACGTATAATATATTGAAGATAAATATATTGAATAATATTGAAAAATGTCTTATATTTCATTTATATATCCTGTCTGTTTGTGTGCGTGAGTGGGTGTATGAGAATGGCCAAAGAAGTATAACTTCCACCGTGTGGTCCGACGCACACCCAATTTTTTTACTAAAATTATGAAATTGATCAAATTCGTTGAAAACAATCCTGTTAATCATGTATTAAAATATGAAGACGATACATTAACGTGATAGTATAAAAGTGATAAGTTTATATACAGTGATGGAACAGAACTAACTTAAATGCCGGCGTGTTCCAACTAGTATATAAATTATTAAACCTATAATAACATTGAAAAATGCATTTCTAATAACGTACAATTATTAAACGAGAAGAATAATGGTGTGGATGGAATTTTCACAGGTCTCTTAGTTTCCTAGTAAATAACCTTTAAACTCGGGTACACAAAATATCTAAACCGACAGTAATAGGTATAAGAAATTATTAACTTAAGTTCCATCATTCCTCACAACGGTCAGGAGTTCGGTGGCTACCTAGTCTCTCTCCTATGTTTATGACTGTACAAGGTATCTTGAGATGTCATATTTAGTAATGGCTTGTAGTGTGGTTCATCATTCTCACCACAGTCAGGAGTTCGGTGGCTACCTAGTCTCTCTCCTGTGTTTATGACTGTACAAGGTATATTGAGATGTCATATTTAGTATTGGCTTGTGGGGAGGTCCATCATTCTCACAACAGTCAGGAGTTCAGTGGCTACCTAGTCTCTATCCTGTGTTTATGACTGTACAAGGTATGTTGAGATGTCATATTTAGTAATGGCTTGTGGTGGGGTCCATCATTCTCACAACAGTCAGGAGTTCGGTGGCTACCTAGTCTCTATCTTGTGTTTATGACAGTATAAGGTATCTTGAGATGTCATATTTAGTAATGGCTTGTGGTGTGGTCCATCATTCTCACAACAGTCAGGAGTTTGGTGGCTACCTAGTCTCTATCTTGTGTTTATGACAGTATAAGGTATCTTGAGATGTCATATTTAGTAATAGCTTGTGGTGTGGTCCATCATTCTCACAACAGTCAGGAGTTCGGTGGCTTCCTAGTCTCTATCTTGTGTTTATGACAGTATAAGGTATCTTGAGATATCATATTTAGTAATGGCTTGAGGTGTGGTCCATCATTCTCACCACAGTCAGGAGTTCGGTGGCTTCCTAGTCTCTATCTTGTGTTTATGACAGTACAAGGTATCTTGAGATATCATATTTAGTAATGGCTTGAGGTGTGGTCCATCATTCTCACCACAGTCAGGAGTTCGGTGGCTACCTAGTCTCTATCCTGTGTTTATGACTGTACAAGGTATGTTGAGATGTCATATTTAGTAATGGCTTGTGGTGGGGTCCATCATTCTCACCACAGTGAGGAGTTCGGTGGCTACCTAGTCTCTATCCTGTGTTTATGACTGTACAAGGTATCTTGAGATGTCATATTTAGTAATGGCTTGTGGTGTGGTCCATCATTCTCACAACAGTCAGGAGTTTGGTGGCTACCTAGTCTCTATCTTGTGTTTTTGACAGTATAAGGTATCTTGAGATGTCATATTTAGTAATGGCTTATGGTGTGGTCCATCATTCTCACCACAGTCAGGAGTTTGGTGGCTACCTAGCCTCTATCTTGTGTTTATGACTGTACAAGGTATCTTGAGATGTCATATTTAGTTATGGCTTGTGGTGTGGTCCATCATTCTCACAACAGTCAGGAGTTCGGTGGCTTCCTAGTCTCTATCTTGTGTTTATGACAGTACAAGGTATCTTGAGATGTCATATTTAGTAATGGCTTGAGGTGTGGTCCATCATTCTCACAACAGTCAGGAGTTCGGTGGCTACCTAGTCTCTATCCTGTGTTTATGACTGTACAAGGTATCTTGAGATGTCATATTTAGTAATGGCTTGTGGTGTGGTCCATCATTCTCACAACAGTCAGGAGTTCGGTGGCTACCTAGTCTCTATCTTGTGTTTATGACAGTATAAGGTATCTTGAGATGTCATATTTAGTAATGGCTTGTGGTATGGTCCATCATTCTCACAACAGTCAGGAGTTTGGTGGCTACCTAGTCTCTATCTTGTGTTTATGACTGTACAAGGTATCTTGAGATGTCATATTTAGTAATGGCTTGTGGTGTGGTCCATCATTCTCACCACAGTCAGGAGTTCGGTGGCTTCCTAGTCTCTATCTTGTGTTTATGACAGTACAAGGTATCTTGAGATGTCATATTTAGTAATGGCTTGAGGTGTGGTCCATCATTCTCACCACAGTCAGGAGTTCGGTGGCTACCTAGTCTCTATCCTGTGTTTATGACTGTACAAGGTATCTTGAGATGTCATAATTAGTAATGGCTTGTGGTGTGGTCCATCATTCTCACCACAGTCAGGAGTTCGGTGGCTTTCTAGTCTCTATCTTGTGTTTATGACAGTACAAGGAATCTTGAGATGTAATATTTAGTTTATGGCTTGTAGTGTGGTCCATCATTCTCACCACAGTGAGGAGTTCGGTGGCTTCATAGTCTCTATTTTGTGTTTATGACAGTACAAGGTATCTTGAGATATAATATTTAGTTTATGGCTTGTAGTGTGGTCCATCATTCTCACCACAGTGAGGAGTTCGGTGGCTTTATAGTCTCTATCTTGTGTTTTGACAGTATAAGGTATCTTTAGATGTAATATTTAGTTTATGGCTTGTAGTGTGGTCCATCATTCTCACCACAGTCAGGAGTTCGGTGGCTTTATAGTCTCTATCTTGTGTTTTGACAGTACAAGGTATCTTGAGATGTCATATTTAGTTTATGGCTTGTAGTGTGGTCCATCATTCTCACAACAGTCAAGAGTTCATTCTTTCTGTATATCTCTGCATTATTTTACATTTACATTTTATTAACATTTATTTTTATTAAATAATTACTTTAATTATTGGATTTGGCTGTAGGTTTTTTTACTAAAACAAAATTTAAATATCTATTTAATAAAAACCAAGTATTTAAAGCTACGTATTATTAATGTTACTAAAAAACTAATTAACACTTTTAGTTACACAATACCTCAAATAGCAATTCATTAAAAAAAAAAAAAAAAAACAACATTTAAACCACATTTCCACTTTGAACTAACACCCAGCTTGGACATTTCGCCGGAGGGATGCGTTTTGTGTAATGGAGTAGTTGTGTTTTCAAAACACTATTTTCATTTTATAATAGCCTACTTTTAAATAATTTAGTATGTCATCCAACGGATTACATTAGTGCTCATACTCTTATTTATATTTCCCACATAAATGTATTTTCTATTTCATTATGTTAATTAATTTTATAAAAACTAACTAAACATTTAATTTATACTTACATTATATAATCTCTGGACATTTTGGAAATACAATTTTACAGAGAAACCAGTTTATGTTTCGAAATTATGATGTAAGAAGGAGTTTGATGTACCAACATTTAAAGACTAATAATAAGAGAGAATAAAAAGAAAACTTGTTAAAAAAAGTGTTTGATATATTCTGTTTTTCCTATTATTGTAGTAATATAAAGGACATTTATAGTGGATGAAATTATAAAATTAATGGTGATGTTAATTTCTTTAAACTAGTGGAACGGAGTAGTATTGTGAACAGCAAAATGTGTACAGCTGACAAGTGTTTAATTTATCTTATATGTGTTGTTATAGTACAACTTCCATTTATAGACAAATTAAATAACTAGATTAATATCAAAAGTTCCACTGCAATAAAAAGTGAAATGCTACTGAAACTATAATTTTTATATAAATTTATTGAAAAATATTTCCTGATCACTTATTATTCATCACTTTTCATTATTTATCTTAATACAGTGCGTTTCTTTTAAAACGCACCCTATTTACAAGTACAGAAAATGAAGGTTAAGGAGGTTGGTAACCCTGGTTCTTCTTCTCTGGCTATCAGCTGATTTGTATTATTGTATTGTTGTTCTCTTTATTTATGGTTCGTGCAGTTGTCATTAAGTTGAGGTTCGAGACATGGTTTTGAGCAAAGGCAGTGTTTATTGTGGAGGAATATTTTAAAACAAAATCATTTGTTCTATGCCAAGATGCTTTCGATCAGTAATTCTGAACCCATTGTATTAATTATATGTATTATTAGTTGTATGTTCTGAATTGTATTGAAATTCAACCCATCTAAAATCATGGGTTGCGTTTTAAAAGAAAAACCCTGTATATAAAATCCAAAAATGATGTACTCATTCGTCAGAAAATCTTCACAGTTTGATTTTGATGAACTTTGATAGGAAGATAGATTTTGTATCTCTCAATTCCATTGTTGAGGAATAGAAATGTAACTCTCGTTTTTCCCATAAGAGTAACATTGACATTAGTTTAATTTAATACTTTATTTCAAAAAACTAGTACAAAAAACATAAGCATGACACAAAAACTTGGCTAATTTAATTTTAATTGCGTAATGTTAAGTTAGTTTCTGCTAACTCTGACATAATTACATTACTTTGCATTCCCCTCCAATAGTCTTATAGGGTTATGTAGGAGAATGCATATGATGTGATTTGAGAACCACTAAGAGAATGGCAAGAAAGTGTAGAGAACCACTCCGTATCGAAAATAGTCCTCTCGGATATGTAATAAACATTAAATAAATAGTACAATTTACCTTGCCATTCCGGGGGCTAGGCATCCAACTTCACTGCAAAGTTTGATAAGAATGAATAAGATTACGTTAGGTTAGATTATGTATAAGTGGCTATAAATAAAAAATGTCTTTTTTAGTTGGTTGATGATGTTACTCCAGAACGAAAAATATATTCGTTGAAAAACTCGACGGATGTAAAAAGTTTTAAATCATAAAACCATAATAATAAACATTATTTTGTTTTATGTCTTTTTTTATACAATTTTTCTCATACAAAACAAATATTGTTCTCTTCTGGTCCAAAATCCCCTTTTTTATCAATGTGAGCTAATTTTTTTACCACTTTCAAACCATTATTGTTCAACAAACATCTACAAAATGCATAATCAATTAAATCTTTAATTTTATGTATAGACAAGCAAAGCTATCTTACAAACTGTTGTTTGTTGGAGCGTTTTTTAGTCCTTGTAATGCTAACAGAATTGCAGGTAATTAATGTGTTTCAGTTACACGTTCTAACAATTACGCAAATATTAAGATAACTGAAGTCTGCTGTTAAAAGGTAGGTTTGATTTTTTGTTTTATATATATATATATATATATATATATATATATATATATATATATATATATATCTCAGGTAATACAAACTGACTTGGCAAGTTTATACTGGGTTATTCTTGGTCAGCGTTCCCCCCATAACTGGCTAAATGCAATAATAACTGTCTGAAAATAGTTAAAAATTAGTAATCCACTACATTATTAATTGGTTTATTTAGTATTCTTCGATTAACTAAGAATTTTTCAAAATACCTTCATATTACTCATCTACAACATAAGACCTTTGACTCTACAACATTTCAGCTAAGTACTTTTTTAGTTACAGCGATGAGTGAATGAGTCAGTGGTATTTGCCTTTTATAAGTATAGATATAAAGAAATTCGGTAAAAATGAATGTATTTAAAATTATATTACTACTAGTGGCGCAATGCTGTAATCCAGCTACTCGGGGACAAAGTACTGTAGAGATTGTAGGCGATAGGTTCTATTTTAGGTCATCTTAATACCGAGACGGTGTCTGCTCAATGGTTACCATTGATGAGTGTAGATGAGTGAATATAGTAATTGTCACAAACTAAGGCCGACAATTTCTTGGAAAGTGTTATTATTAAACAAAACCCAATTACAAATGAACAGTCGGTAGTTATCAGCTGATCCCTTTCAAAATCTATATTTATAAAAGAGGATGTTTGTATATATATATATATATATATATATATATATATATATATATATATCTATATTTATAAAAGAGGATGTTTGTATATATATAAATATATATGTTTGAAGTTTATGCGCTGCCAAACCATCCAACCGATCGCCATGAAACTTTAGGATGTTGTCCTGTATACTCCCGAGATGGTTTCTGTGAAGTTTGATGCAGATCCGTCCACAGGGTCCCGCCCCACGGGCTCCTAAAGATCCCATGTTATTCAAATGGAGAATCTGAATTGTTTACAAAAAACATATGACTGTGTGGTTTAATGTAGTTTCACATGCCATAAGCAGATTTAAGTTCTCACAACAACAGTACTGTATATGTTTTGACTAGGGGACACCCCTGCACGCTTCGCGTGCCAACCCCGACGCTCGCTACGCTCGATACACCTCGGCCTTCGGCCTCGGCATGTAACTATTCAATACAAAAATCGGTATATTAACTATATAACGTAAAATTACAATATTACATTTCGGTACAGTATCTCACTCACACTAATTGCTTTGCCACCTATTTAGCCTATTTCAAGAGTGTTCATTTCATTTATTTTTGTTTAACAGCTGAAGATTAAACTCATAGTAAAATATTAAATAGTATAATGTCAAACATTCAAAATAGACATGTTTATTTATTTACAAAACAGCTGTTATTAATTTACTAAAATCAACCCAATGTTATCCTTATGGACCAATCTTTTAAGGGTGCTTTATACCCCTTAGGAGTACTTTATCAAGATGAAAATACTTTAGTTGTCCTATTTAAGTTCTAAAGAAACAGTGTACAAAATTTCAGCTCTCTACCTACATGGGAAGTTGGAGAATTAGTGATGAGTGAGTGAGTGAGGGCTTTGCCTTTTATATATATAGATTTATTGTAGTTCTACATTTCACCTTGAGAGTGTAGCACACACTACTTTTACTTGATCAGGTGATCTGTATTTGGTGTTAACCTTTTTTCCTCGGTAATTAAAACATGTGGTGAAATGTGAAAATAAAAAATAAATAATTTGTTTTGCAGTTTACTTTTTATGACATGCTTCCTAAAAAAATCTAATATTGGTAGAAGAAACAAAAATGCTCGAATTCTTTCAGCTATTAGGTTCTAAATCAAACTCAATATTATGACCGGCGAAGCGGGCGGGTACAGCTAGTATATATATATATATATATATATATATATATATATATATATATATGTTTGAAGTTTATGCGCTGCCAAACCATCCAACCGATCGCCATGAAACTTTAGGATGTTGTCCTGTATACTCTCGAGATGGTTTCTGTGAAGTTTGATGCAGATCCGTCCACAGGGTCCCGCCCCAAGGGCTCCTAAATATCCCATGTTATTCAAATGGAGAATCTGAATTGTTTACAAAAAACATATGACTGTGGGGTTTAATGTAGTTTTACATGCCATAAGCAGATTGAAGTTCTCACAACAACAGTACTGTATATGTTTTGATTTATCCATGTTTTTCACATGGACAGCTCTACGTCGCTTGCTCGAGAGTAGGCTCACCAAAAAACCTTTACATTTATACATCAAATAAGAAGACCAAAAATATTGTTTACCCTCTTGCACTCATTTAATAAATAATGGTTTTTTTCTATAATTCTTTTTATTGCTTTATTTTGGTATGTCAATGAAAAATGAAAGGCGAGACAACGTCCGCCGGGTTCAGCTAGTTTGTTATATAACTCTAAATGGGACTGAACTGAGGACCTTTAGCTTATGAAACTGGGATTCAACCAACTACGCTAATGCGCAATTAAATAGTCCTTTCTGAGCTAAGTCAAACCCAGTTAGTAACTAGACCACATGGATCATCCTCACTCACTCTACACTCAAGCAATCATTCATATTTACCTGAAAATACTCACAAGCTGTATCGAAATCTCTTATCTGAACAATAACACAGCTTCAAAACCGTTCCAATCTAACTCATAAAACATTATAATAAACATTAATAATACAGTTCGTAGTTTCCGCACAATGTGCAGATTTATCAGTTTGTTAATGAATAACTACCCTTTGGCATTGTAAATTCGAAGAGCTTACCAAATTATTGTTCGTAAAGTTTGAAGATAATATAAAGTAATTTTTATAAAATTACAACTATGGGACAGTTAAGGCACAACAATATGATGCATATATGTATTAAAAATATTTGTAAACTATTAGATGAAGGAATATCAGACCCAAAAATATTCAGAAAGCTACAACTATGAGAGTGTTGTTAGTGTGTTGAATGAAAGGTTGACGTAATATAAATGAGATAAGGGCCAATTAAAACGTTTTACTGCTCAAATAAACAAGAATACATTTGTTAATGTCTGTTCTATCTTTATCAGGATTCACATGAACCTGCTAATGAACGAAAGTATTGTATTTAATTTAGTAGTTTAATTTTCTATTCAAAAAGGTTTTTCTAATGATTGTTTTAAAACTAATTTAAGCTAAATATTTATAAACAAAACTAAAGAATAGCTTTAAAATTTTGAAAATGTAACTGCCAAACATAAATGAGTTGCAGATGTACTGGTTGTACATAAATGAAATATTCTTATGAGTTTCAAATAATATCAGCATGATTTGTCGTTTAGAATAAAAAAATATATAGATTTTAAATTTAATGTAATAATTAGAGTCTCTCTTTCGACTATACCTCTTCGTAACGACTTAGCCATGATATTTCTAATTATCATTACAGTAGGAAATAGCTGATGTATATAATTAGTGGAAATTAACGCCTGTGGCATTTATTTAGCTTTTCCTGAAATGATATGAAAAATTAGTTAAAGGAAACTGTGTAGTTGGTTGCGTATATTACGAACAATTAAAAATGTAATTTTGTGCTGAAAATTTTAATTTATTAACTTTTTGAAAGTCATTATTGCGTGTAGAATAACTCTAACAAACTGGGGCTAAATTTCCTCCACAGTTTGAAACATTAATATATACAATCCATTAATAGTGTAGTAATAGTATTAATATATACAATTCATAGTATAATATTTAAGGTCATTTATATTAACTCTGATATGGTGGGACTACTTGAGACCCATCCCCCCCACCAAAGCTGGAAAGCGTGCCAAATGGGGGATGGCTCAAAACAAGTCGAGCGATGGGATCACGGGTGGCAGTTGGAGGGTCAAAATAACACTCGGCAGCTGAGCAAAACTGATTTATTACCAAAAAGCAAAACTGGCTGGCAGAAGGCCACAATATAAATAGGCAGAAGGCCACAATATAAATTTGCAATTAAATAAATAACAAACCACACACAAAAGCTACAAGAACAACAAACTCTACAAATACCAAATTTAACAATTAACAAACTGTATGGCCTATCTGCAGCCTAGCCAGAGACACCCAAAACGTAAGACAAAAATTCATTAGCAAATTTAAAAGGTGACAAAATTTAGAAACAATTTTGATAACCTCACATAACCCGGCAATTTAGCCCCACCATCCCATAATTCCACCGAAGCCAGGGAGTAAGCCGGAATCCCTGGGCAGCTCCGAATCAGACGTTAAATCAAAGCACAATAATCCCCTTTTGGTGAAAGTTTAAAAATTAAATAATTTAAAAGAAAATATAACACGGTACCGTTCGAGTAAAAATTCACTTCCAAACACCCCTAATACACTTAACAAAAATATACATAACAATCACTAGGCCTAAACATAACAATAAATAATAACAGAACTTAACCATAGGGACCTAACAAATATAAACTCTACAAAATATAACAACCAAATAAACTAATTAAACTAAATAACAATAAATATAATAAATATTAACATCCAAAAAAAAATCTTTGTGTATTTTAAAGCTTTTCTTTTTTTCTTTTAATAAAAAAAAATATAAGTCCCCATGGCTGTTTCATCAATCACTTTGTCCCAGTTTAGAAGTTTAGGCCTAGGCCACATAAAGTTCCACAAACTTTTTTTCTTCTTCTTCCTTTTTTTTTCTTTTATGCCATCAAAACCCCTCAGCTCAGCCGCCGGGAAACAAAAAGGAACACACTGACCTGAGGACTGAAGAAAATTGCCCCAAGAGGTAGAGAGGGCAGTGAGGTGCAGAGCTCGCTCAATCACATGGTCCCCAGGCCAGGCTCGCAGTGGTAGAACGGTAGACCATCCCCGGACGGCAGGCCGAGGGCTGAACGTCCCACTCAAGGACCCTGGACTGCAAGGTCAAACACAGCCATTAAACACAGTCCAGCCATCACACAAAAATT
>JAQJVL010005535.1:0-34734 GCA_035578905.1 Stictocephala bisonia | reverse complement strand
GGAAGGGGAAAGATTCATTAGTAGTAGTGTAGTATGAGTGTGTGTTATGGTGGAAGAAGATTCATTAGTAGTAGTGTAGTATGAGTGAGTGTTATGGTGGAAGAAGATTCATTAGTAGTAGTGTAGTATGAGTGAGTTATATGGTGGGAGAAGATTAATTAGTAAGTAGTGTAGTATGAGTGAGTTATATGATGGAAGAAGATTCATTAGTAGTAGTGTAGTATGAGTGAGTTATATGGTGTGAGAAGATTAATTAGTAGTAGTGTAGTATGAGTGAGTTATATGATGGAAGAAGATTCATTAGTAGTAGTGTAGTATGAGTGAGTGTTATGGTGTGAGAAGATTAATTAGTAAGTAGTGTAGTATGAGTGAGTTATATGATGGAAGAAGATTCATTAGTAGTAGTGTAGTATGAGTGAGTTATATGGTGTGAGAAGATTCATTAGTAGTAGTAGTAGTGTAGTATGAGTGAGTTATATGGTGGTGGGAGAATATTAATCAGTAGTATTTATTATTAGTGGTGTAGTATAAGTGACTTATATGGTGGGAGAAGACTCATTAGTAAGTAGTCTAGAACGATGCTTTAATGTTCTAATTAAAAGTCACTTTCCTTACTTACCAGTTAAAATCACAAATTCGTCCAGCTATTTCAGAATACCATATATGTTGAGATGTACAGGTCCGAATAAATTGTGAAGTTTGCAGCTACAGCCACCGTGTTGCTTGTTTACAGATATTTTGCCCGGATTACATATCAAATCACGAGGCGTTACAAACTGCTCCAGTGAATATTTACATGTTACCCTTTGAACTTTCCCTTTCGAAAATGAAATCATATTAAGGGTTATTTGATTAAAACGCATTTTCGGAAATTAACACAAGGATTTAATATGTTATATTTGCTAACTACCAAATAGATTAGCTTTTAAATAAATGTTGGTATTTAATAATAAAGTTTTCATTAGTAGACACTCATAGATGAATTTACAAGGTTCAATTGATTAATTAAAAAGTACTGTTTCCAAACAAATAAACGAATAACGTTATAATAGTTTGACATAAATATTGATAAAAAATTATTGAATATACAAAAATCAAGTCTATTCACGCTTCCTGACTACTATAATTGGTAAATAAGAAAAGTGAATAAAAATGTTATTTGAATGCAACCCCAATATTGTAACCTGAAAACATTTCATTTTGATAGTGATAATACTAAAGGAAATCACACTCCTATTGTATTCAGAATGTAGAGCTTTATTTCAAACTCAGACACATATCTGGTACAGTTTCAAGACTTAAAATATTATATACAGTTTGTGGTGCGGTTTTTTGAGAGTTAGAAGTTTTAGTTTGTGTTTTAATCTTAGCTCAATGTAGAATAGAAGTTAGGTATTTTGGTGTGAAGTGAAAACCTAATACCGTACACGTGATGTTTTCCGTCAACTACAGGGTGGTGAACTAAATGATCCAACATTTAGTTTTGTTAAAGAAAATTTATTGTGAATGCAATACAGTAAAATTTGATATAAATTGTCTTCTGCATACCTGGACATTACATATTCAATGTGGCCACCTTCTTGTCTTACAACTGCTTCAACACGAACGCCTATGTTATTGATGACTCGGCGACACATATCCTCGGTTATCTCGTTACATGCCTCAATGATTAGCACTCGCAGATCCATCAGTGTGTTAGGATGTCTAGGAAAGATCCCTAAAGAAAATAATCGCACGGATTCAAATCAGGACTGTTTGGGGGCGAGTTATAACCTAACGTAAAACGATTAGGAAATCGGTTTGAAATGTCATTTTGGTTGAAATGTTCATGCAGAAAGCCTTAAACAGCATTAGCCGTGTGTGGTCTGGCTCCATCCTGCATGAACCACTGGTTCACTAATTGAAACCCTTTTGCGACAAGTTGAGGTACAAAATAATTGCGTAACATTTTTAGACAACGCTCACTAATCACAGTATGTTCAAAAAAAGAACGGCCCTACTAGCCCATGGCTCGAGATATCTGCCCATACCGTAATTCTTGGAGCATGACGCATTAGAACCAAACATTGTTAATCAATATGTCTTGATTAACAGCCCATTCTTCGAAAACCATTCGTTGATGTTTGTTGTAGATCGTTAATTATTTGGGTAACACTATAATTTTGTATGGATACAAATGCAAATCTTTTTTTAAAATGCCTTGCACAGATCACATAGAAATGTGAGGATCTGCTGCCGCTTTTCTAGTTGTGTTGCCTGGCCTCCTCACCAACGCTGCTCTGACAGCTTCCACATTCTGTGGAATGCAGACAGTGGAAGGACATTGACGCTTCCTCTCTAATACTGAGCCATCACTATTAAATTTTTCATAAAGTCTACGATTAGTCCACCAAAATGATGGTGACCAGCCAGTTAGAAAATGAGAACGAAACCATCTTTGTGTAAGCACCGCAAATTTTGTTCCATTAAAAAGCAATACAGTCTTTATGCATTGATCAACAGACAATCTTCCTTTATCAACCATGCTGCAAAAATACTAATAACGGAAGTGGAAACAGAGGGAACTAATCTCCATAAACAGCTGCTAGTTTTGCCAACTTACAACACAGTAATACTAGGTAACCGGAACAAATACTACCAAAACAAACGTTGGATCATTTCGTGCTCCACCCTGTACTACTACAGAAGTTTGAGGTGCCCATGTTATGAGGTCGTATGCTGTAACTACATAGCTCGGTTTCTACGATAACCTGTTGTTCTGGGTTTGGGACACCCATAAATGAGTTTTCATACTAATTAATTCATCTTAGTTAATGAGTAATCACATTCATATGCAACAGATATTACTGTCACTTATATTGACGATTGGCGCCTTAAAGGTAAATATAATAAAGAAAATATATTGAAAACAAGGACGTTGCCGGTCTAACCATTAGGATATTATCCCTGTGCATTTCCTGTGCTTTGGAAATCAATATAAGACCTTTAATTAAATGAGCTTTTTTTTAATAAAAATGAGCTCTGCAGGAGAGGGCTATTGCTTTATACTATTCTTTACGAAAGCTTTGTGATATTTACGTATTCAATTCATACAATTATAAAATATTATTTATTCGCGCTCAGCCGTTTACATAGGAAATAATTGGAAAATAAATAAAAAATAATGTTATAATGATTACTTTGAGTGCCACAGCTCTTTCAGTGAATTGAATCCTAAAGTGCGTGTAAATTGTATTCATTAAAATAACGTAAGGTATATTAAAAAGGTTCTGCCCTGACGACAAACTTTTAGAGCGCGACTCCTTCTAGAATTTCTTAGTACAATTCTTGATACAATTTTAAAAATACAAAATTTTATTAGATTAAACTTTACAACCAGCTTTACACCTTCTATAAACACGAAAAAGAAATGGCACCAAGCAGAACTGGTGCGAAACGGAGAATAATTACACTATATTCGTTAATTAAGCAGCAAAAACTAAAAGAAACTTAAGTGAAATTTCTGCTGAAATATACGACTTTAAACGCCTAAAACACTTCGCACGAAGAATTGTATGCGTAAATATCCGCATAGGACAATATACGGCAGGCATTTGTATCCGATGTTGACCTGGGAAAAATAGTGAATACCCTTGTAGTAGTGACCTACATTTATGTACGAGGGCAGCCAACATTTATTTTTGCAGGTCATATGCCACCCTCCTGTTGTGTGGCATGTGACCTACGAGCACTTTATTTTATGGGTACCTTGTTGGCTGAAAAACAAATAATATTGTGATTATTATTTGAATATTATTTAAGGTAATTGTATAGTTCATTATTAACGTGTAAAGTTATACATTATTGAGTTTTTTTATAATAGTTCAAATTAATACACTGATAGTCATCACCAAGATTCTTTAAACGATTAAGTGTAATGAAGAAAAAACGTACCCAACAACTTTGAAATTTAGTTATTAAACAGTATTTGGATACATATCATGCAATTACGTAGCGGATTAATTAATTGAAACTAATGGCAATCTAAAGTATTAAAATATTTTGCTTGTTGAATATATATTTCAAAATAATTTGTTATCCTTAAAGCGAAAATAAATGAAAACGGTGGTATTTCTAAGGACTGTTATGGAGAGCAACTTATTTGGCTTTAAGTAAATACCCTTATACACTAAAATTATCTTACTTTCATTTTGACTAAATAAAAACGTATGACGTTAAAAACTAATTCATATTTAAAGCTTATGTATATCAAAGAGATGTCGAGTATTGAAAGTAGGCCTAATATCTGAAAAAATGTTGCATAAAACTTTAAGTTTTAGTCTTATGATGAAGCAGCATTGTATTATAATTACTGTACATGTGTTGTTAATGACCCTCACACAACCGGAAGGTGGAATGCGACCTGCAATGTTGGCTGCCCTCGTTCTTTCATAATTTGTTGGCCCACCTGGTGCGGCAGGTGAGCGGACCAGTACTACCTTAATGCATAAGTCTACGTGCATGGGTAAGTGGGTGGGTCACTACTACAAGAGTGCTCACTATTATTCCAACATTGGATATAAATGCCTACCGTATATTGTCCTATGTGGATATTTACGCATAAAATTCTTCGTATGAGGTGTTTTAGGCTTTTAAAGCCGCATATTTCAGCAGATTTTTTTTTAACTTCACTCGCCAGTTGACATGGGCCTACAGGCCTGTGCGTCAACTTTATTCAACGAGTGAAGTACCGACCGTTGGCTCAGTGGGGATTCGAACCTTGGACCTTGCCCTCCGCAGTCCGAAGCCTTAGCCACTGAGCCACCATGCCGGCAAATTTAATTTCACTTAAGTTTTTTTTTTCACTGCTTAATTATTGACGAATATAGTGTAATTAAACTCCGTTTCCCACCAGTTCTGCTTGGCGCCAATTCTTTTTCGTGCCAAATCCGTTTACGCGCCAATTAAAATTATGTTAAGTGGATTCTGGAAATGTTTTATGTTTGCACAATGGAGTCTTCAGTATTTTATTTCTTTATCTGATACATTTTTTACAGCACATGTCATAGTTTCATGTTTGATGATCTTGTCTCATTCTAGCCAGGTTTTTTCGATAGTAAATAACGTTCTTGTATACTTGTACATTACTCATAAAAATACAATTAGACCATTGTTATGAGAATATTATAAAAACCACACATTTCAAAGCGGGTCAATTGTATTTATAAGTAGGGAAATAATGCCGATATTGCCGTCAAAATTTAAGACTTCTGCGTCAAATCCCCTCCCCTCTCCCCCCCTCTCACCGACTATCCACCCCTTCCCCCTTCCACCTCCCCCCTCCCCCCTCTCACTGACTATCCAGCCCTTCCTCCTTCCACCTCCCCCCTCTCCCCTCTCACTGACTATCCACCCCTTCCCCCTTCCACCCCCCCTCCCCCTCTCACTGACTATCCAGCCCTTCCACCTCCCCCCCTCCCCCCTCTCACTGGAGCTATCAACCTAACCTAACCTAACCTAAACCCTGTATTTGTATTTCTATTAACCCATATTTTTAAAAACCATATTGATAATTACATTACTGCATTTCATATATCATATAGATTTAATGCTATATTCACATGCTACCCAAGCTACGGTACGTTAGCGACTATGTAATGTATAGAGAACAAAGCCTTGCTCGGTCGTAGCATACATGGCCTTATAAAACTTCTTTCAGAATAAATTGTATATACTTTATTAAATATTTAGTTATGTGTAATAGCTTAGGGCATCCTATCAGGTTGTTTCAAATCATTATTAGTAATAAATGAGAATTATATGTTGACTTGTGTAAGGTTTGCTTAGCGTATCTAGGACAAACTAGATTATGTGGAACCCAAACCACTTGTTACTGACAAACTAGGACACTCTAGTGAGGTCCTACGATTAGCACTACTAGTGGTCAGCCGTACTATCTTAAACATTGTTTCTCTCTCTATACATGTAACCATTAACTACCAGACCTTTAGCTTACCAAACATATCATACTTAATCTTTAAGGTTCAACAATACCGAACCTACTTCACATAGCTTGATGATAAATAAAAGCAGCACTTGCGAACATAATATTGATTACTCGCTTCAGCTCAGGAGAGCGACCTTGAAACATGTCAGTTCTCACTTCCCCGTTGTTCTGTAGACACATGTTCTGAACCCATTTAGCATAAGTCTGTAGTTTAGATTGTTCTACAGGAAGTTTGTCTCGAGTGTTACGTGTAATATAGTAAAATACATAAACACTTAGTTTTACACAAGAAATCCACCAGTTTGATAGGAATTATTGTACTATATATCCTTTGTCTAGGCTTTATTGATTCTCCTTATATAACTCTAATTACAAGATTTTTTAAAGCTCTTTCCATGCTTCTCATATCCAACAAATGTGTAGCTAAACCAACAACGAACGTACTAGGCTACTTTTTTATATCCGTAATTACAAGACCACACAACGAAAACATACATGAACATTGGCCGGTAGAATGTTAGTTAAAAAGCCCCTGAAGGAACGTCAACCTCCTCTACCATCTCAGGGGTCACTACTTTTGAGGCTCACTCATATTAACGTTTATATTTATCTAAGTTTTAGAAATGTGGAGTGATGTACCTCGGGTTGAGGCTCCCAACAGGCCTAGGCCAAATAAACCTGTTGGTACGGAGACCCCATCTAGCAATAATAAACATGTCTCTCACTCTACGTTAGCACTAAGCAAGACAGGTTAGGTGGCGCAAGAGTTTGGTTCAAGTTGAGGAAAGTGATTGGAAGGTTACACAGTTGATGCAATTGAAGAAATCAATCTTATCTATCATTTCATCCATTCATGGGTTACGGATCGTCAGGTCACTCCAGAGCCCACACATCCAAATACACGTACCTTACGAGGGCCCGGACTGCGACTCAAGGTCTTACGGGGATTAGCCCAGCCCCAAGCTGCAGGACCGCCTCAGGTCTTACGCATTTTACAGCTGCCTTAGAGAACAGTCGGGCTTTTTTTTTTTTATTAAATGTGGGCCGCCCTCACCTCGATGGTACGGTGATTGCACTCTGTACTGGGTTACGGACCGTCAGACCACCCCAGAGCCCACACACATCATGGAACTACAGATTACCGTAGTATCATACATAGAAACGACAGGCTCATGTTGAATTTCTTCAAGAACATACAACAATGTTATTAATTAGGAAACAGGTACTTACATCCCATACAATTACGTCACACCAAACAGTCTGCGGATAAAATTGTAACATTCAGAGCTAGACACACGTTTGATATTACTAGGAAAACCTACATTTATTGTTTATAACAAATACTTTTTGAAAACGGACTATTTTCAAGCTAAAGATTTACTATTTAAAACAAACTTTTTTTGTAAGTCTTTTATTGTTTAATATTTTTGTATTTGTCTTTTATAGGGTTAACTCGGGTTATAGGTGAACCTGGGTTAACCTTACGTGGGTTGATAAAAATCCGGGTTAACACAACGTGGATCAATCATATAACGCCACAATGATACTGCATACGCAGTGCTATTTTCTTCCATTTAAGGTTGTAGATACGTCTTTTAGAGTTTAACATTCTTTAGACGTAATTGTCTCATCTATTTTTCTCCTCTTTATAATTGGTTGTTCATCTTTAGCCTCTTCCCGTTCACGTTTAATTCTATAGTGTCCATAAGCCAGTGTGTTTACTCCATCGTTTAATATGTACCGCTTATCATCGTAAGGTGAAAGTGACAATTTTGAAATATTCTGAGTATACAGTTGGTGACGGTCACTTCTAATGTTTAGAGCAGATGTTGTTTTTAACACGTGATGAAAAAGACATTGTTTATATTGCTCATGTTTTAATTCTTTCTTTATCACCACTCTAGACACACCTTTAGCGACTCGCTTTGACATCATTTCCTCCATATTCTCGTCTGAGGCTTCTTTGAAGTCCTCCTCCTTTGATTTAAGAACAGAGTAACATTTAGCTCTAAGGCCAACGATCTCTACTGGTGGTTTTCCATTCATTTCATCCTTAAATTTTCCTAGTTTCTTTTTGTTGTTCAAACTGTAACATGGATGTTCCTCAGGATAATCTGATGTATCAAATAGGTCAAGATCATTTCTCATATCTTCGTAGATGTTTGCTGTTGTAATATGATAAAACAGACTGTCAGTATCTGTCATGCATAATTTTACGTTTGCACCATATTTCTTTACTGTCCAATTATAATGGAAATCGTACATTGTGAGTTTACTGATGTCCAGTACAGTTAGGCCTACGTAAATTGGCTTGTTTAGCAATATACTTTGTTTCTTTAAGGTCAATCCGACAAGGTCTTCATTGTAAGCAAAGAAATTTGTTAATCTGGGACTTGCAGTCCACTTTAGCAATTGCTTTTCATTATTTACTAGTTTAAAATCTATCCTAGATCTTACATTTTCCAAACTCTTCCCGTACGTAGCGTTGTTCATTAATTTAAAAAAATCTTTTTCAAAATTATTTTTGGCACATTTTCTTTTCTCTGTATTAAAGTTTATGAAAGGTGCAAGCCATGTACTCTGTTTAAATGCAAGAATACTATGTACTTTCTTCAGTTGAAGACCTAAGTCAAGGTACAGCTTGAGGTTTCTGTAATGCAAAATGTATTTCTCCTTATCTTCCAATGTGGTTAAAAGTTTATGTACTTTAGCTGGCTTATGGTTGAGTTCATCTAGTAACAATTTTGAATACGGTGACAGCATATTTTCTGTGACTACTTTACGTTCTGGAGCTAATGGATAATCAGAATGGAGATCATGTAGGTGTTGAGGATAGTAGAGATCCACTTCTAAAATATATCCCATTTCCGAATTATCCGGTATTTCCCTAATATTCAATTGATCTATTTCTTGTTGTTGTAACCACTTGAATTCAGAATGAGGGAGCGGCTCACTTAAGGCTTTTCCATAAAGATTGTTACAATCGAGGTATACGAGGTAACTATTAGGTGTTGTGGGATCGAAATCAGGAAGGTAAGGGTTGTTTGCTTTGGCGAATCTATGTGGAATCATTGCAACACCACCTCTAACACCATTCTCAATAAATAGATGCTGATTTATGTCTGTTAACAATTCAATGCTAACATTCGTCATCTTTAACATGGAGTTCCATGCGAGACCAGGAGCAGAATACACATTACAGGGATCAATTTCATAATATTGGAGGCTCGTGTTTCGGAAATTTTCAAAAACGTCAGCCAATAGGAGAACATCTGTCATAAGATACAGATCGTGGTAGTCTTTCATTGTAGTCATATTGAAGCTATCCCATACAAGTTGGGCGTGTAAGTAGTCATTGTCTGTGATTGGTGTTTTGGTTAGGTCGTTGTAGAATGCTTCTTTCGAAGGAAGTTGTGTCTCTGAAAGTTTGGATGTCTCAGTCAACCAATTGTATGGAAATACACCTTTACGGATCAGAAGATGTTGATCAATGCATTGATGGAGAATTGGAAATTTAGTTGAGCCTTCTGGAGCAAGGTTACTAACAAGAGTGTCAAGTGAAGCATTCAGAAATTGAAGGGAGTCAAGAAAACGAAGAGACTCTAGTGTTACGGATATATAACGCTCGCTAGTAGTTGCGATGCAAGATATCTTTTCCTTTTTAAATTTACCAAAGCCTTGGATTAAGTGATGGCAATCGTAACCTCTCAGGTTGTGAAAAAAAACAGGGATATGCTGAGGGACTTTGTATTGCAAATTGCAATCATTGTGAGCAGCTCCAATATATTTTCCATTAATGTGGTTGTGGTTTCTAACCTTATCTTCCCCAAGTGGTTTCTTACATAAATGATAGTCAGTAGCATTTTCAAAGTTTTCATTGTCCTCATGTGTCATCACCATCGGTACGTTATTTTTCAGTATTGGTACCAAAATGTTGGCTTCTTCGATCAGTTTGTTGAGGAACGTATCAATGACGTTAGGACCTGTATACACTACTGGTGGTTTTATAGCTTTTCCATCATTGTCAATAATGACGTAGCAAAAGCCTGATGGAATGTGCTTTAATACTTTTGTGGTGTGGGATGTTCCTGGATTGTTCAAAGATGTTGTTATAGGTACAATGTAGGACTCGAAGTCGCAATAGATGGTGAATGGGACCTTGTAACATAGTGTGTAGTTTTTAAAGTACATCAACTTGTCATTCTCATTGGGTAGTTTGGTCTTTTGAACACCATGAGGAGTACATAAGGGTTCATGCTCAGTTAACAGTTCATTTGATGAAAAGCGGTGGAGGCAATAATTACAGTAATAAGTCGTATGTCCATGTTTTGTCAGATGTGAGAGAAGGCGGGACATGTTGGTAATCAAACAATAGTGTTGCTTACCTTCCGTATTTGATAGGAGTAAAAGATTAACATGTGTCTCCCTATTTTTCTCCTTTGTTATTCTAGTTGGATATAGCTCACCATTTTCATAAGCAAAGATATTGATGGAAATTGTTTGGTTGAGCTTCTCAAACTTATCGATTTGTGTTAGATCAAAGACTGGATAATTGATACCTGTCATATTAATTTCATGCTCAAACTGTTTGAAATAATTTACTCTGTTGTTTTGATGTGTATTTGGATGAATTTGTCCCAAGACTGACCACATAAAACATTTTTGATCATTATTCTTAATATTCAAAACTCCTTTGCTAGTTTGAGCAAGACTTTTAGGTGTTGGTATGTATGTTGATCTACAGATTTCCCCAGGAGTACAGTTTGGTACGTGTTTTTGTAACAATTCTTTAGTTGGAAATGACTGAATACAATAGTTGCAAAAATGTACTTTCTTGTGATCTTTGGTTGGACGTGGTAAAATCTTGGAAAGGTCAGATATCAAGCAGTAATGTGTGTTCTCTTCTTCATTCAATATCAACAAGTTAACATGCTTGCGATTTTTCAGTGTAGTCGCTCTTATGACATGTATTTCCCCATTTTCGTACCCAAAAACATTTATAGACAGAGATGGATTATTTTCTTCAAAGAGATCTAAATCTGTAATCTTAACTGGGTATTCAATGCCTGACATGTTGATTTCCTGCTCAAAATGTTTGTAGTACTGCACTCTGTAATTTTTATTCCCGTCATGACCATGTAGTGCACACAAAACAGACCAAAGAAAACATTTATTGTCTGTGTTTTTAATATTAATTATTCCTTTAGTAACTACCAAACTTTTAGGGGTGGGTATGTAAGAAGCTGCTACAAGGGCTTTGTATTTTACCATACATAAGTCTATCTGTTCAACATTGTTTAGTTGCCAACCACTTCCGTCTCTGATATACTTTGTCATACTCTCCAGTATCTTATCAAGGGCTTCCATAAATTGCTTATCTAGATCATCAGATGACAACAAAGCCCTAGTTTTACCGTGGAAGGTAGGGGATGAGTAAATTTCAGAATTGTTTTTAGTTTTGAAAAAGATTACACGAACAGCAATGTACCATTTAAGGCTTCTCATTTTACCCAATTGGGACCTAATTTCGTCGAGAATATTGTTTTTCTTATCAGTTAGAGCACTCAAAACATCATTGTAATCGGTGGAATACTTTTTGCATACTTTTTTGTATGAGACATTTAAAAGATTACCATTTAGAGCACTTGTGGTAGCCATCTTAACAGAACTTATGTAATGCTGACACAAAGACAAGCAAAGTACAAATGATACTTTTAAAAGGTGTCCTATATATATATACGTTTAAGAGAACAGTAGCTTTGGAAAGTTACTACGTTAATTAAGTAAACACTTAACAACCACAAGTTAATTTTTAACCAACTTGTCACTTTGACAGTCAAATAAAGACTAAGATCTTTTTTCTAAGTACTCTATATAAGTAATCTTGTGAAAAACCGTAAAGAGAACGGTAGCTTGATGAAAAGTAACACGTTAACCAAGTAAATTCTCTACTACTAATGGAAAATTCCCGATATCCTATCACTTTAACAGTCAAATAAAGACTATGACTTTTTATCTAAGTACTGTATATAAGTAATCTTGTGGAAAACCGTAAAGAGAATGGTAACTTAATGAAAAGTCTTAATTTGTAACAATATGCTATCACCTAATCGCTATGCTAATAGTTTAGATAACAATTACTATTATTATAAAAATAGTTGACACGAACCTCTAAAAGCAAAAATAAACTGCAGGCTAATAACCCAAAGATGAATATTAAAATATACAAGAGTGATTTTAAAAAAATATAACAAAACAAGTTTCAACTTTAAAAGCCGTTTAAATGTTAAATCAATTTATATCTAGTATGTGGTAATGTTAAATCAATATATGTGGTAATGATTTATAATACACAACTTGAAATGATTTATAATATATATATTTCGAAATAAATTCATTGAAACTAAAAAGTATTGAAATTAAATCAGATTGTTAGAAGCAATTTAAAAACTTAGATAAAATATTTAATGTTAATTAAAGTAAACCAAGTGTGTGTTACTAATGGCTTTTCTATCAGGAAAAACTTATTAATTTAATTCCAAAAACAAAATGTATGTAAATACAATTGAAACGTAATATAGAAACTATAAAGACAGAAATAATATTTACTTAAAGAAGTTATGTAAAGTATTGTAAAAGTACAACAAAATACTATAGACTCAACAGCAAATTAAGACAATGTATATGCGATAATTTACTATGATCAATTTAATGAAGATAGTACTTACCACCTGAATGTCTGAAATATCAGTCAGTATTTTCCAGCTTTAATTTTAAAGTTAGGAGAAACCTTGAAAAAACTGTTTAACTAGTTGCAAAAATAAGTAATACTTTAAGAGTTACATACCAAATTGTATCAAGTCATTCTTGAACAAAACATTTATTAAAATGTTTTCTACACAACTCAACCGTTGCTCTCCAAACAATAGTACGAGCTAATCTTACGTTATCTCGCCAATGACCATTTGCATATCTTAAGTGACTCAGTTAATCTTTGCACTGCTACCATTAAACAAAAATCGATATTTCTAAACTGTTTTTCTTCATTGATGCTATTGAAATAAAAATATATCATGTCCCATATTACGTTCCGATTTTTTGGTTGCATTCAAATGATATAAATACTAAAACATGGTTAAAAATTTATGAAAATAAATATATAAACGGGATATGTCAGTTTTTAATAGTACTTTAAATTTTGAAAACAGCGTTTCTGACTGAGGAAGGAGAAAAACTTATGGCTGGAATTTCATGCCTTTATTATCATGAAAATTAAAATGGTTCAAGAAGTACATAAAATATACATTGCAGGATATGCGCATTAATACTAGACCATTGTTTTCATATTTAAATTAAAGCTTCAAATTTACCAAACCTCCAGAGAAAAAAAATCTTTGCAAGTACATATCATATGGAAAAGTATATATTTGCTGTGTTCATTTTATTTACAATTTAATGATCATGTAAAAGAAAATATATAAGTTAACTCTAAATATTATTTCTGCCTTAATAAGATTATTGTGCTACTTATTTTTAAATACTTTCCAAAACACATAAATAGATAACAATGGAAATACAGTTAAAAGACAACAAATATCAAAAATTGAATAAAATAACTTTGTTAAATTTGTTAAGAGAATTATGTTCTATTATCTATCAGACCAATACTACGTGGTTCAGATTCCAAGTAAAGCTGTAGATCTATTAGTTGCCCTGGCTATTGGGTGAATAATGGACAAGTCTTTTTAAGGAAGACAATATTAGTTAATAACAATTACTACTATCGTTTATGTAAATTCAGTGCACTCCTACACTACTCATATTCAGCCATATCTCTACAATGTCTTGTAATGAATAATTAAATAAAATATATTTAATTTTCCCTTCAAATCAAATAAAATATACAAATTGACTTTGTGAATTTTATTAGAGAGTAGACCATAAGCATTATTTTAACGAGTTAATTTACATTATCATGATTTATCGTAAATATTTTGTAATATTATCTTTCACTTATTATGTCTGCATTTTAACATATGCTGATAAATTAGTGAAATGTACGAATTATATAAATTTATATATTTTGAGCTAGTTTAAACATTAATGTTATATTTTTATTATTAATGTACGGTATTATAATATACGATACAGAACTAATGATTTTCAAGGAATGGTTCCAAAAATCTTGTAAATCCTACAAAAGTTATTTTTAAGAATTTTCTTTAGTTTACCGTAAAAAGTTTAAATTTAAACACAGTTTCACTACATAAATATACACTTAAATTTGACACGTTTATAATAGTATTAATTTAATAACATAAACATTTATATTTCTAAGGACCAATTGGCTGATACCTAGGATTGAAATAATTTTTTGAACATTACATAAAACCTGTGATATTCCACACATGACTCTTAATATACCAATCCACCTATCTCTACACACACGATTCCTTAGGACACACCCTACACCCACCACTCATCCTACAGACAAAACTCCTAGAGAACTACCCATCCACCATAAAAACACTATTTCTTCGTATAATAATGTTTTAAAATAACATTATTACACTGTAAGATATGTTTAATATAGCTAAACACACACACAAAACATATTAAACCACACAAACTCTAAATACAAGATTTTTGACTAACCTCCCACCTAGTAAACACAATGTTCCTCTGTTATATCACCTGACTCTCCATTGCATTTGACTTTTGATTGTCCATCTACCTATCCATAAGCACATGTACAAGACAGCTCCATAACCCTACCTATCCATTAGTAAGACTCTCCTACCCACTTAGCCAACATGAGAACTACCCATTCACCATAAAAACAATATTGCTTCATATAATTATGTTTTAAAATAACATTATTACACTATAAGATAGGTTTAATATAGCTAAAGACCTAAAATGTTTCATAAAATTCTGTTTTGTCTAGATATACGAGAGCCGTTGATGGAAAACATCCAAACTAAACATAGAAAATAAGAATCAGCTAGCAGTTTAATAGAAATTCTGCTATACAACTAAAAAATACGAGAGAAAGTTAGGTTTAAAAACAATGAACATAGAAAAAGTTAGGTTTAAAAATTTGAACATAGAAAAAGTTAGGTTTAAAAAAATGAACATAGAAAAAGTTAGGTTTAAAAAAATGAAACATAGAAAAAGTTAGGTTTAAAAAATGAAACATAGAAAAAGTTAGGTTTAAAAAAATAAAACACAGAAAAAGTTAGGTTAGCAAACATCAGAAAAGTTCAGTTAAAAGTCAATTTAACTGAACTTTTCTGATGTTTGCTAACCTAACTTTTTCTGTGTTTTATTTTTTTAAACCTAACTTTTTCTATGTTTCATTTTTTAAACCTAACTTTTTCTATGTTTCATTTTTTTTAAACCTAACTTTTCTATGTTTCATTTTTTTAAACCTAACTTTTTCTATGTTTAAATTTTCAAACCTAACTTTTTCTATGTTCATTGTTTTTAAACCTAACTTTCTCTCGTATTTTTTAGTTGTATAGCAGAATTTCTATTAAACTGCTAGCTGATTCTTATTTTCTATGTTTAGTTTGGATGTTTTCCATCAATGGCTCTCGTATATCTAGACAAAACAGAATTTTATGAAACATTTTAGGTCTTTAGCTATATTAAACCTATCTTATAGTGTAATAATGTTATTTTAAAACATGATTATATGAAGCAATATTGTTTTTATGGTGAATGGGTAGTTCTCATGTTGGCTAAGTGGGTAGGAGAGTCTTACTAATGGATAGGTAGGGTTATGGAGCTGTCTTGTACATGTGCTTATGGATAGGTAGATGGACAATCAAAAGTCAAATGCAATGGAGAGTCAGGTGATATAACAGAGGAACATTGTGTTTACTAGGTGGGAGGTTAGTCAAAAATCTTGTATTTAGAGTTTGTGTGGTTTGATATGTTTTGTGTGTGTGTTTAGCTATATTAAACATATCTTACAGTGTAATAATGTTATTTTAAAACATTATTATATGAAGAAATAGTGTTTTTATGGTGGATGGGTAGTTCTCTAGGAGTTTTGTCTGTAGGATGAGTGGTGGGTGTAGGGTGTGTCCTAAGGAATCGTGTGTGTAGAGATAGGTGGATTGGTCTATTAAGAGTCATGTGTGGAACATCACAGGTTTTATGTAATGTTCAAAAAATTATTTCAATCCTAGGTATCAGCCAATTGGTCCTTAGAAATATAAATGTTTATGTTATTAAATTAATACTATTATAAACGTGTCAAATTTAAGTGTATATTTATGTAGTGAAACTGTGTTTAAATTTAAACTTTTTACAGTAAACTAAAGAAAATTCTTAAAAATAACTTTTGTAGGATTTACAAGATTTTTGGAACCATTCCTTGAAAATCATTAGTTCTGTATTGTATATTATAATACCGTACATTAATAATAAAAATATAACATTAATGTTTAAACTAGCTCAAAATATATAAATTTATATAATTCGTACATTTCACTAATTTATCAGCATATGTTAAAATGCAGACATAATAAGTGAAAGATAATATTACAAAATATTTACGATAAATCATGATAATGTAAATTAACTCGTTAAAATAATGCTTATGGTCTACTCTCTAATAAAATTCACAAAGTCAATTTGTATATTTTATTTGATTTGAAGGGAAAATTAAATATATTTTATTTAATTATTCATTACAAGACATTGTAGAGATATGGCTGAATATGAGTAGTGTAGGAGTGCACTGAATTTACATAAACGATAGTAGTAATTGTTATTAACTAATATTGTCTTCCTTAAAAAGACTTGTCCATTATTCACCCAATAGCCAGGGCAACTAATAGATCTACAGCTTTACTTGGAATCTGAACCACGTAGTATTGGTCTGATAGATAATAGAACATAATTCTCTTAACAAATTTAACAAAGTTATTTTATTCAATTTTTGATATTTGTTGTCTTTTAACTGTATTTCCATTGTTATCTATTTATGTGTTTTGGAAAGTATTTAAAAATAAGTAGCACAATAATCTTATTAAGGCAGAAATAATATTTAGAGTTAACTTATATATTTTCTTTTACATGATCATTAAATTGTAAATAAAATGAACACAGCAAATATATACTTTTCCATATGATATGTACTTGCAAAGATTTTTTTTCTCTGGAGGTTTGGTAAATTTGAAGCTTTAATTTAAATATGAAAACAATGGTCTAGTATTAATGCGCATATCCTGCAATGTATATTTTATGTACTTCTTGAACCATTTTAATTTTCATGATAATAAAGGCATGAAATTCCAGCCATAAGTTTTTCTCCTTCCTCAGTCAGAAACGCTGTTTTCAAAATTTAAAGTACTATTAAAAACTGACATATCCCGTTTATATATTTATTTTCATAAATTTTTAACCATATTTTAGTATTTATATCATTTGAATGCAACCAAAAAATCGGAACGTAATATGGGACATGATATATTTTTATTTCAATAGCATCAATGAAGAAAAACAGTTTAGAAATATCGATTTTTGTTTAATGGTAGCAGTGCAAAGATTAACTGAGTCACTTAAGATATGCAAATGGTCATTGGCGAGATAACGTAAGATTAGCTCGTACTATTGTTTGGAGAGCAACGGTTGAGTTGTGTAGAAAACATTTTAATAAATGTTTTGTTCAAGAATGACTTGATACAATTTGGTATGTAACTCTTAAAGTATTACTTATTTTTGCAACTAGTTAAACAGTTTTTTCAAGGTTTCTCCTAACTTTAAAATTAAAGCTGGAAAATACTGACTGATATTTCAGACATTCAGGTGGTAAGTACTATCTTCATTAAATTGATCATAGTAAATTATCGCATATACATTGTCTTAATTTGCTGTTGAGTCTATAGTATTTTGTTGTACTTTTACAATACTTTACATAACTTCTTTAAGTAAATATTATTTCTGTCTTTATAGTTTCTATATTACGTTTCAATTGTATTTACATACATTTTGTTTTTGGAATTAAATTAATAAGTTTTTCCTGATAGAAAAGCCATTAGTAACACACACTTGGTTTACTTTAATTAACATTAAATATTTTGTCTAAGTTTTTTAATTGCTTCTAACAATCTGATTTAATTTCAATACTTTTTAGTTTCAATGAATTTATTTCGAAATATATATATTATAAATCATTTCAAGTTGTGTATTATAAATCATTACCACATATATTGATTTAACATTACCACATACCAGATATAAATTGATTTAACATTTAAACGACTTTTAAAGTTGAAACTTGTTTTGTTATATTTTTTTAAAATCACTCTTGTATATTTTAATATTCATCTTTGGGTTATTAGCCTGCAGTTTATTTTTGCTTTTAGAGGTTCGTGTCAACTATTTTTATAATAATAATAATTGTTATCTAAACTATTAGCATAGCGATTAGGTGATAGCATATTGTTACAAATTAAGACTTTTCATTAAGTTACCGTTCTCTTTACGGTTTTCCACAAGATTACTTATATAGAGTACTTAGAAAAAAAATCTTAGTCTTTATTTGACTGTCAAAGTGATAGGATATCGGGAATTTTCCATTAGTAGTAGAGAATTTACTTGGTTAACGTATTACTTTTCATCAAGCTACCGTTCTCTTTACGGTTTTTCACAAGATTACTTATATAGAGTACTTAGATAAAATAGAGTACTTAGAAAAAAAATCTTAGTCTTTATTTGACTGTCAAAGTGACAAGTTGGTTAAAAATTAACTTGTGATTTTTTAAATGTTTACTTAATTAACGTAGTAACTTTCCAAAGCTACTGTTCTCTTAAACGTATATATATAGGACACCTTTTAAAAGTATCATTTGTACTTTGCTTGTCTTTGTGTCAGCATTACATAAGTTCTGTTAAGATGACTACCACAAGTGCTCTAAATGGTAATCTTTTAAATGTCTCATACAAAAAAGTATGCAAAAAGTATTCCACCGATTACAATGATGTTTTGAGTGCTCTAACTGATAAGAAAAACAATATTCTCGACGAAATTAGGTCCCAATTGAGTAAAATGAGAAGCCTTAAATGGTACATTGCTGTTCGTGTAATCTTTTTCAAAACTATAAACAATTCTGAAATTTACTCATCCCCTACCTTCCACGGTAAAACTAGGGCTTTGTTGTCATCTGATGATCTAGATAAGCAATTTATGGAAGCCCTTGATAAGATACTGGAGAGTATGACAAAGTATATCAGAGACGGAAGTGGTTGGCAACTAAACAATGTTGAACAGATAGACTTATGTATGGTAAAATACAAAGCCCTTGTAGCAGCTTCTTACATACCCACCCCTAAAAGTTTGGTAGTTACTAAAGGAATAATTAATATTAAAAACACAGACAATAAATGTTTTCTTTGGTCTGTTTTGTGTGCACTACATGGTCATGACGGGAATAAAAATTACAGAGTGCAGTACTACAAACATTTTGAGCAGGAAATCAACATGTCAGGCATTGAATACCCAGTTAAGATTACAGATTTAGATCTCTTTGAAGAAAATAATCCATCTCTGTCTATAAATGTTTTTGGGTACGAAAATGGGGAAATACATGTCATAAGAGCGACTACACTGAAAAATCGCAAGCATGTTAACTTGTTGATATTGAATGAAGAAGAGAACACACATTACTGCTTGATATCTGACCTTTCCAAGATTTTACCACGTCCAACCAAAGATCACAAGAAAGTACATTTTTGCAACTATTGTATTCAGTCATTTCCAACTAAAGAATTGTTACAAAAACACGTACCAAACTGTACTCCTGGGGAAATCTGTAGATCAACATACATACCAACACCTAAAAGTCTTGCTCAAACTAGCAAAGGAGTTTTGAATATTAAGAATAATGATCAAAAATGTTTTATGTGGTCAGTCTTGGGACAAATTCATCCAGATACACATCAAAACAACAGAGTAAATTATTTCAAACAGTTTGAGCATGAAATTAATATGACAGGTATCAATTATCCAGTCTTTGATCTAACACAAATCGATAAGTTTGAGAAGCTCAACCAAACAATTTCCATCAATATCTTTGCTTATGAAAATGGTGAGCTATATCCAACTAGAATAACAAAGGAGAAAAATAGGGAGACACATGTTAATCTTTTACTCCTATCAAATACGGAAGGTAAGCAACACTATTGTTTGATTACCAACATGTCCCGCCTTCTCTCACATCTGACAAAACATGGACATACGACTTATTACTGTAATTATTGCCTCCACCGCTTTTCATCAAATGAACTGTTAACTGAGCATGAACCCTTATGTACTCCTCATGGTGTTCAAAAGACCAAACTACCCAATGAGAATGACAAGTTGATGTACTTTAAAAACTACACACTATGTTACAAGGTCCCATTCACCATCTATTGCGACTTCGAGTCCTACATTGTACCTATAACAACATCTTTGAACAATCCAGGAACATCCCACACCACAAAAGTATTAAAGCACATTCCATCAGGCTTTTGCTACGTCATTATTGACAATGATGGAAAAGCTATAAAACCACCAGTAGTGTATACAGGTCCTAACGTCATTGATACGTTCCTCAACAAACTGATCGAAGAAGCCAACATTTTGGTACCAATACTGAAAAATAACGTACCGATGGTGATGACACATGAGGACAATGAAAACTTTGAAAATGCTACTGACTGTCATTTATGTAAGAAACCACTTGGGGAAGATAAGGTTAGAAACCACAACCACATTAATGGAAAATATATTGGAGCTGCTCACAATGATTGCAATTTGCAATACAAAGTCCCTCAGCATATCCCTGTTTTTTTTTCACAACCTGAGAGGTTACGATTGCCATCACTTAATCCAAGGCTTTGGTAAATTTAAAAAGGAAAAGATATCTTGCATCGCAACTACTAGCGAGCGTTATATATCCGTAACACTAGAGTCTCTTCGTTTTCTTGACTCCCTTCAATTTCTGAATGCTTCACTTGACACTCTTGTTAGTAACCTTGCTCCAGAAGGCTCAACTAAATTTCCAATTCTCCATCAATGCATTGATCAACATCTTCTGATCCGTAAAGGTGTATTTCCATACAATTGGTTGACTGAGACATCCAAACTTTCAGAGACACAACTTCCTTCGAAAGAAGCATTCTACAACGACCTAACCAAAACACCAATCACAGACAATGACTACTTACACGCCCAACTTGTATGGGATAGCTTCAATATGACTACAATGAAAGACTACCACGATCTGTATCTTATGACAGATGTTCTCCTATTGGCTGACGTTTTTGAAAATTTCCGAAACACGAGCCTCCAATATTATGAAATTGATCCCTGTAATGTGTATTCTGCTCCTGGTCTCGCATGGAACTCCATGTTAAAGATGACGAATGTTAGCATTGAATTGTTAACAGACATAAATCAGCATCTATTTATTGAGAATGGTGTTAGAGGTGGTGTTGCAATGATTCCACATAGATTCGCCAAAGCAAACAACCCTTACCTTCCTGATTTCGATCCCACAACACCTAATAGTTACCTCGTATACCTCGATTGTAACAATCTTTATGGAAAAGCCTTAAGTGAGCCGCTCCCTCATTCTGAATTCAAGTGGTTACAACAACAAGAAATAGATCAATTGAATATTAGGGAAATACCGGATAATTCGGAAATGGGATATATTTTAGAAGTGGATCTCTACTATCCTCAACACCTACATGATCTCCATTCTGATTATCCATTAGCTCCAGAACGTAAAGTAGTCACAGAAAATATGCTGTCACCGTATTCAAAATTGTTACTAGATGAACTCAACCATAAGCCAGCTAAAGTACATAAACTTTTAACCACATTGGAAGATAAGGAGAAATACATTTTGCATTACAGAAACCTCAAGCTGTACCTTGACTTAGGTCTTCAACTGAAGAAAGTACATAGTATTCTTGCATTTAAACAGAGTACATGGCTTGCACCTTTCATAAACTTTAATACAGAGAAAAGAAAATGTGCCAAAAATAATTTTGAAAAAGATTTTTTTAAATTAATGAACAACGCTACGTACGGGAAGAGTTTGGAAAATGTAAGATCTAGGATAGATTTTAAACTAGTAAATAATGAAAAGCAATTGCTAAAGTGGACTGCAAGTCCCAGATTAACAAATTTCTTTGCTTACAATGAAGACCTTGTCGGATTGACCTTAAAGAAACAAAGTATATTGCTAAACAAGCCAATTTACGTAGGCCTAACTGTACTGGACATCAGTAAACTCACAATGTACGATTTCCATTATAATTGGACAGTAAAGAAATATGGTGCAAACGTAAAATTATGCATGACAGATACTGACAGTCTGTTTTATCATATTACAACAGCAAACATCTACGAAGATATGAGAAATGATCTTGACCTATTTGATACATCAGATTATCCTGAGGAACATCCATGTTACAGTTTGAACAACAAAAAGAAACTAGGAAAATTTAAGGATGAAATGAATGGAAAACCACCAGTAGAGATCGTTGGCCTTAGAGCTAAATGTTACTCTGTTCTTAAATCAAAGGAGGAGGACTTCAAAGAAGCCTCAGACGAGAATATGGAGGAAATGATGTCAAAGCGAGTCGCTAAAGGTGTGTCTAGAGTGGTGATAAAGAAAGAATTAAAACATGAGCAATATAAACAATGTCTTTTTCATCACGTGTTAAAAACAACATCTGCTCTAAACATTAGAAGTGACCGTCACCAACTGTATACTCAGAATATTTCAAAATTGTCACTTTCACCTTACGATGATAAGCGGTACATATTAAACGATGGAGTAAACACACTGGCTTATGGACACTATAGAATTAAACGTGAACGGGAAGAGGCTAAAGATGAACAACCAATTATAAAGAGGAGAAAAATAGATGAGACAATTACGTCTAAAGAATGTTAAACTCTAAAAGACGTATCTACAACCTTAAATGGAAGAAAATAGCACTGCGTATGCAGTATCATTGTGGCGTTATATGATTGATCCACGTTGTGTTAACCCGGATTTTTATCAACCCACGTAAGGTTAACCCAGGTTCACCTATAACCCGAGTTAACCCTATAAAAGACAAATACAAAAATATTAAACAATAAAAGACTTACAAAAAAAGTTTGTTTTAAATAGTAAATCTTTAGCTTGAAAATAGTCCGTTTTCAAAAAGTATTTGTTATAAACAATAAATGTAGGTTTTCCTAGTAATATCAAACGTGTGTCTAGCTCTGAATGTTACAATTTTATCCGCAGACTGTTTGGTGTGACGTAATTGTATGGGATGTAAGTACCTGTTTCCTAATTAATAACATTGTTGTATGTTCTTGAAGAAATTCAACATGAGCCTGTCGTTTCTATGTATGATACTACGGTAATCTGTAGTTCCATGATGTGTGTGGGCTCTGGGGTGGTCTGACGGTCCGTAACCCAGTACAGAGTGCAATCACCGTACCATCGAGGTGAGGGCGGCCCACATTTAATAAAAAAAAAAAAGCCCGACTGTTCTCTAAGGCAGCTGTAAAATGCGTAAGACCTGAGGCGGTCCTGCAGCTTGGGGCTGGGCTAATCCCCGTAAGACCTTGAGTCGCAGTCCGGGCCCTCGTAAGGTACGTGTATTTGGATGTGTGGGCTCTGGAGTGACCTGACGATCCGTAACCCATGAATGGATGAAATGATAGATAAGATTGATTTCTTCAATTGCATCAACTGTGTAACCTTCCAATCACTTTCCTCAACTTGAACCAAACTCTTGCGCCACCTAACCTGTCTTGCTTAGTGCTAACGTAGAGTGAGAGACATGTTTATTATTGCTAGATGGGGTCTCCGTACCAACAGGTTTATTTGGCCTAGGCCTGTTGGGAGCCTCAACCCGAGGTACATCACTCCACATTTCTAAAACTTAGATAAATATAAACGTTAATATGAGTGAGCCTCAAAAGTAGTGACCCCTGAGATGGTAGAGGAGGTTGACGTTCCTTCAGGGGCTTTTTAACTAACATTCTACCGGCCAATGTTCATGTATGTTTTCGTTGTGTGGTCTTGTAATTACGGATATAAAAAAGTAGCCTAGTACGTTCGTTGTTGGTTTAGCTACACATTTGTTGGATATGAGAAGCATGGAAAGAGCTTTAAAAAATCTTGTAATTAGAGTTATATAAGGAGAATCAATAAAGCCTAGACAAAGGATATATAGTACAATAATTCCTATCAAACTGGTGGATTTCTTGTGTAAAACTAAGTGTTTATGTATTTTACTATATTACACGTAACACTCGAGACAAACTTCCTGTAGAACAATCTAAACTACAGACTTATGCTAAATGGGTTCAGAACATGTGTCTACAGAACAACGGGGAAGTGAGAACTGACATGTTTCAAGGTCGCTCTCCTGAGCTGAAGCGAGTAATCAATATTATGTTCGCAAGTGCTGCTTTTATTTATCATCAAGCTATGTGAAGTAGGTTCGGTATTGTTGAACCTTAAAGATTAAGTATGATATGTTTGGTAAGCTAAAGGTCTGGTAGTTAATGGTTACATGTATAGAGAGAGAAACAATGTTTAAGATAGTACGGCTGACCACTAGTAGTGCTAATCGTAGGACCTCACTAGAGTGTCCTAGTTTGTCAGTAACAAGTGGTTTGGGTTCCACATAATCTAGTTTGTCCTAGATACGCTAAGCAAACCTTACACAAGTCAACATATAATTCTCATTTATTACTAATAATGATTTGAAACAACCTGATAGGATGCCCTAAGCTATTACACATAACTAAATATTTAATAAAGTATATACAATTTATTCTGAAAGAAGTTTTATAAGGCCATGTATGCTACGACCGAGCAAGGCTTTGTTCTCTATACATTACATAGTCGCTAACGTACCGTAGCTTGGGTAGCATGTGAATATAGCATTAAATCTATATGATATATGAAATGCAGTAATGTAATTATCAATATGGTTTTTAAAAATATGGGTTAATAGAAATACAAATACAGGGTTTAGGTTAGGTTAGGTTAGGTTGATAGCTCCAGTGAGAGGGGGGAGGGGGGGAGGTGGAAGGGCTGGATAGTCAGTGAGAGGGGGAGGGGGGGGTGGAAGGGGGAAGGGGTGGATAGTCAGTGAGAGGGGAGAGGGGGGAGGTGGAAGGAGGAAGGGCTGGATAGTCAGTGAGAGGGGGGAGGGGGGAGGTGGAAGGGGGAAGGGGTGGATAGTCGGTGAGAGGGGGGGAGAGGGGAGGGGATTTGACGCAGAAGTCTTAAATTTTGACGGCAATATCGGCATTATTTCCCTACTTTTATAAACGCCTAAGTTCGCTTGGGTTATCGGTGAGGGATGTTTCTATTAACATATTGATTCATAAACGTATATACAAAATTATTTTACAAAAATCTATATTTATGTTATTTAGGTCATTTAACATTCCAAGGCTTAAACACGGGCCACAACTTCATAACTCTTATTATCTTTCTCACATTCTCTACAGTAATTTGCCTGCTGAGATAAAACTGACGCTGAAAGAGGCAGTGTTGCCACATATCAACGAACACTCACAAATTGACTGTAAAATATTGGTTGGCAGGCCACAGAAAGCCTATTATAATTAACATTATTAATTAATTAGCATTTTCTTATAGCTTCAAAACATTAAACATCACAAAATTAACTAATTTAATAATTAAAATATTTTTAGTTACCGTAATTACTGACTTTGAGTGATTTGATACATTATTTTCATTATTAATATTATTTTTACTTTTTGTTCCAGTAGTATTAGCTAATTATTTCCTTGTAATTTTTCTATTTTTTTAGCTATATATTTTAAACATACGTTGAGACATAACTTTCATCGGTTATAAGCAGCTGACGCTATAAATATCTGACACGATATTTTATTAATTTTCAAAAACTTGTTGTAGCTTGTAATGAAACGATGAATATTTATTCATGTTGTTTATTCATGTTCATTACATTTTTTTAGTATCGTGGACTGGAAACTATCGATTTGACGAAACACATGCTGTAAATAATGGGTTTTTGTAGTATCACTAAGTTACCTGTTGGTTTATAACATAAAAAGCTTAGTTTAAGTTATAAATAAATTGAATTTGCAATAATAATTGATCGGATATGTAAATCTTTACGTTTTCATTTAATTTTGATATTTACATATTAGAAGTTATTTAATATTAATTTCATTTCAAATACAGTACATATTTTGTCACTGTCATCGACATATAACCCAGTAATGTAGACGTTTGTTATCTTAACATGGTTTGAAACAGATTTGCATTCATATTTGAGATTAATTTTTGAACTAGTAGGTTTCCTTTTTGTCTACAATCATACTTTTTTCTTGTAATTGTAGACATAGAGCAATCTTGTCGAATATTTCTCTGTGAATTTCTCTGTTTAGTGAATTCGTGATACTATTAATTTATGAATGTATCTCGATAAAATGTTTACTTGATAGAATTCCACAAAAAATAAGTTTAACACTTGGTCAGCAAATTGTAAGTGTGATTTACTAAAACAACCACAACAATATTTGTACGTTTTGTATCTACTTATACTACATTATACTTTTCTTGTGTTATGTTTGTCTTATTTGTTAATTTAGAATTAAACCTTAACCTAAAAAAACATTGGTTAGTTATGGTGCTGAAGTGAAGATTAATTCAGCTCTTATGTTTATGACTTAAGTAAGCTTACATACCCTACAACTGATGTAACTGTGAAAGCGTTGGTTGGAGAGTACACGCTATATAAATAGAAGAGATGGCCAAAGAGAATGGAGAAGGACAGGTAAACCCAATAGGGAATAGAAAGGCCTACTGTGAGGTGAAGGTCTTGAAAAAATTAAATAAGAGGAAAATTGCTAGAACTGTTTTTAAAAGTTTAACTTTGGATATGTAATACACAATTAAAGTATTATGTACTCTGTAAATATAAATACAGTTAAATTGAAGAGTGAGGAGTAAAGATATATCAATAACTATTATGTATAACAAGGTGAGGCGATATATCTGTGTGTCACTGATAAACCGCCATACTTAATAAACATACTTTACAGCAAAGAATTTTGTGCAGACAACCTACTAAAGTCAGTTATAGTATCCTTCTATATTTCAATGTGCACGTTATATTTATAGTATCACGTACGTGTATAGACACAGGTGGGTGGGGCCAGTACTACCATACATGCGTGGGTCAGTCAAACTCAATGTACGTGCGTGAGTGAGCGGATGGGTCACTACCACCCTCTGTGTTTGTGTGGGTGAATCACTAGTACAATATTTCCATTGAGAGACCTATAAAAGAAGTTTAGTTTCCAAAAACAATTTAATTAAAATTAACACAAAACTTTGCAAACATAAACTATACAAGTGATAAATTATTGCTGGTTTAGTGATCGGAGAATCACAAAGAATGATTTAGAGCAAATAAGAATCAGGGGAAAATAAGTTATATTATGAAATGGAGTATTCAAAATAGAAAATAAAAGTAATCTGGAGAAAACATAACTAGAACAAATATTTATGAGGCATAGACAGCAAAATATAGAAGATGTACCTAAACATATGAAATGGAATACTAATTCGAAAAAAAGCTTTCATCGAAGGTAAACTAATAGAAATTGCGTACATGCGTGGTTGGATTATGAACTACATACGTTTTTGGATGGGTGAGTAGATGATAAATGACGTTCGTTTCTAGGTGTGTGGGTGGGCGTTCAAGACACCAGCTATCACACGCGGTTAACTCGTAAACTTAAATACGTACATGTATTTTCATAAGTGACGTTTGTTTATTGTGGTTAATTGATTCATGTGGTTGGGTGGGAGGGTCATGAATAAATCTGGGCGGGTCATTAACGACGTTTGTTTGTCGTAGTTAGGAGGTCCAATAATGATATACTTGTGTGGGTGGGTGGGAAGGTCATGAATACAATTGTGGGCGTGTCATTAACGACGTTTGTTTGTGATGGGTAGGTGGTCCAATAATGATGTACTTGTGTGGGTAGGTGGAAAGGTCATGAACTACTGGGTGTGGTCTTGCGTCATAAACGACCTACATTTTTGGGTTACAGTACAAATATTTGTAATTGCAATTTCGGTCATGGACAGATTTTCAGTATAGAAATAAACGATAATTTTAAACGAATTCTTTAATGATAGTTTATCGTAATTAGGAATACTTTGGCACCTTATAAAGTTAACGATCTATTCTAATATAGATTCCAACACGAGTCAAAAGGTCCATCTATTTTAATGATTCATTAAGAAGCTATAAAGTGTCGTAATTTTTAATTTAACCGTGACATCTTTGAAGAAAAATTAAAAATAATAAATTGCAAATTAAATGTTTAATTTATCATTGCAAACTATGAAAATTATATCACGTTATTCTACTTGCTTTAATTTGTATCAATAGCAATACTACAGACTGGAACATGGTTCCCGTTGTCTAAGTAGGTTGGAGATATATTAAATAAACCCCGCCATAGATTCTCTACGCCTGTTGTGTACAGTGTATTAAAAAATAGCATTTGATATTGTTTAGATTCGCTGCTATACTTACAAGAACTCTACACCTATTTATCGATATTTTTCCTGAAAAATACAAACACTATATATGTATATAATTCAAATATACAAGAAGTAATAAAAATTAAAAGTTACAAAAGAGTGTCTCCCACTCAATTTAATATTTTGTTATTTGTCTTACTTTGCTGAGAAAATTATATATTAATACATACACTACAAAATTATAAAGTGTTTTACTTCATTCAATATAATAGAGAAATAGTACACTATTAAGGCAACAGTGAGAGGAGTGACAAATAATAACACACCGTATTGAAGAAAATAATCAAACCACATTTATTTCCCAAAGGGCATTTATTTGCCTTCGCCGATAATTGGTTCGATAAAGTTAGATGCTATCAATTATTGGAAAGGATTGGCAAGTGCAGATTAAAAAAGCTATTGTTGAAATTGCCCTAATTATTTATGAAGGTAAATCTCGGGAACTGTTTAGACCTTTTCTATCTAAATTGAGGTTTCTCTAAAGATTTGAGGTAAAATAAATCCTCCTAGAATAAGTAATGAAATCCACTTATTTAGGTTTGTAATAATTATTTTATTTACTTAAAACAAGAGGATCTAATCAACCTATGTTGATTAGATCCGTAGTGTATATTTACCGTTTATATCATATGTACATTATATAAGAATGTTTGAGTTCCTTCGAAATCACGTAAATATTTCGGTGACGACGTTCGGTGGGACTTTTCTCTACCTTACCACAAACGTCAATTTTGTATGCATTTTATTCAATTCAATCTGCCTGAGAATGAGGCGATGCCGCCTATTCTATTATCACTTTCATTATTTAACGATATTTATCCATATAAAGTAGTTTGCAATCTTCTCATTGTAAAACGTTAATTTTATAGCCAATTATATAGCTTTATCATATAGCTAACATTCTTTACATGTTAAATAGTCAAGAATTTATACATAGCTCATGCCTCCTCTCCACATAATTACGCATTAGTACTACATAAAATATACATTGCCCAGTAAATTTTAAATAAAATCGAAAAAAAAACATTTTGTAGCGACATTATCTTCACCTTTATTATTTTATATTTACGAGTTAAACTGTTTATTCTGTGTACTTATACCATGCTTAAAAATATATACTCGAAATAGAATTTTTATACTTTATACTAATTTTTACATTAATATTGTGAAAACAACTAGCTAATTTCATAGTAATCTTGTGGGAACTTTTTGCTTATTAAAAAGAATTATAAAAAATTGTTGTTAATTTTATATTGTTGGATTGGTAGTTAGGGTACGAACTAGACAATAGATCTGTGGATAGTTATTTTTTTATAATTTAATGCTTATTTTAGATTTAAATGTAATTAGCAATAGATTTTAAAATAATTTTAACACGATTTTTTTGGTTTTTTTCCAAAAATGCAAAAGATATGAATTACGATATCACGTCAGTATGACTATAGAAACTTTACATAATTAAACACGTTGAGGTTAAATTAATATAGGCTAAAATGCAGTATATGTAAGACAATTGTACTTACAAATTTTCTCCAACGTTGTTTAATATGAAATAATTGATTACTTCTCAAATATATTTTTCACCTGCAGTCTGCAATTTTACTATCCTCCCTACTTTAAATATATTATGTATTGAACAATACGTTATTTTCAGTAATTTCTTGTTTTACTCCATAACATCATTTTTATATTGTAGATGGACGAGTAAAATGCTCGAAATTTACTAAATAAACTGCTTCATTAACTTTAACTAATACTTCTTACAATATTTTTACATTAATTTGTAAAAAGGATACTTAAATAAAATAGTAGAGTTTTATGACACCATTTGTCAATATATTTTCCAACGATATTTAGGATTAATAATATAACAACATATCATGTTATTCAAACATGTTTACATCTAGCTAAAACAAATAAACACTTTCCATTATATATAGTACATTGTAGGATGCTATATGTAAAATGTTATGAAAAATAAAATTAAAGAGAAACTAAATAGAACGTAGTCAGAATTCCTAGGCGATTTGTTTGAATAAATTAAGCTCCTTAAGAGCACTTAAGGCAGGATCTTTAAAGGTTAAAATTTACAGGTGCTGTTTATAAGGACTGCCAACTCAGGGGAACGTGTACAGTTTGTTGGCTTTCTACTCCACTTTTTCTGTCCTTTACTTTAAAAAAGTGACTTTAGATTCCTAACTGTGCTATAGTTTCCATAAAACTAATTAGTTATGTTTATAAATGTATAATTGACAAAGAAATAATAATAATATACCAGGACTAATATAATCATTTGCATAGCAATTAATAAAAAAACGACATATTACGAAATTTATAAATATGTGACGTTCTTACAATAACATAATGTTTAATATATGGTAAGATATAAAATTATATAATAGGTGGTAGTCCAACATACGGTTCTGTTGATGAGAACTTATTATTAATGTCACTATATGATTTTCATTTTGCTGTTACAAAATGTTTGAAGATTGTTGAAGTGCTATGAAAACGATAACTGAACTAAACAAACTAGCTGAAGAGCATAAACAAATCGACTTACCCATTGACTATTCACAAATCGAGGGTTTTACATTTCATTACAGCATCGAAAATGCAAAGCACTGTAAGATAGTAAATAAGTCCCAGCCTAACTTTACTGCTTACATCAATTTAATGTTCTAACTGTGCTTAGAACGTAGAAGTGGTGTGAAAAAACAAAAAACTGATACCAATATTTATCAAACTATTTTAAAATGACTATCATAAAAAGACACAACATTTCATTAAGGGGTCTAATCAGGGGTGTTAATACACCTGCTCTTTAACACATGAACAAGCCGTGTTCAAGAGGATTGGCTGTACCAGAAGAGTGTGAAAGGTGTGAGGACTGGGAAGTCTCTGTTTCGTGACTAAATTTGGAACCCGACAAAACAAGTGAACAATCTTCTTTCCAAAAAATCATAGGCACTAACCGAAACATATGTTGAGGTGGAACCCTGGACCTGAAGAACCAGTAAGACACATTTACCCCAAGCGTGTGTGATACATGAGAGAAAGCACTGACTTTTCTATATTGAGATACACCGGTCTTCTCTTATTAAGATTATCTCTCAATTCAATAACACAATAATGTTTAATCCAATAGTAACATATATAAAAGATTTATTCATGAGAGTTCTAATCAGACTTTGCAGTGAAACATGTTCCTTTATATTTAGTTCTTATACTATAGAGCTAACTAACTAATAGAAACAGTTTTCTGTTTTATGATACTAATTTTATGTGTCTAGTCTTTCCCACCTAATGGCAATATGAATAAATTGGCGTTGTAAAAAGTTTATACTGAAAGCTCTATTTATTAATTGTGTTAATTATGATTTATTTTCATAAATAAACAGATGAATTGAGATAAATAATTTTTAATGAACAGTTACGGTCAGTTTCGTATTAATTCACTCGACAAAAATCTACAAAATATTTAATGAAACGTAAACACTTTAAATTCGTAGCGAGTAAAAAAAAATGTTAGTATTTTATCATGTAGGTTAATTTACACTTTACTTCCAAGAATAGGGGAGACTACATTTAAATATACCAAATACGAGAAAATGTTCTAGACCAAAGCAACTTCAGCAAAGAGAAACCAAAACCCCACGCTTAGGTGAAGCAAACGTGGAATTACTTTTGTGAGTTCAGTAAACGTTGCATGGTTTGGATGTTTTCCGGTTCTCTTTTACATTAGGTAGTCATTGATTCTAAGATGAATGAAGTCAGAATACTTTGGAGTAAATTTTGGTTCTAGCATGTAAAAGGTTTTTGTAAAAAATTGTAATACTGGTTTTCTGCCTTTCAAGATTTGTAATGTGTTTATCAATGCACTAAGAAACAAACTCTGTTGCAATTTAAATATAGCAATCAGCCTACAAAGAAATTCTTATATTAATCTTGATAGTAATTATTTACTTTCAATGATGTGTTTAAGAGTCTATACTTATAAATATTCTGATAAAACATAAACTTGTTAGGGAATGAAACACAGGGGCTCGTAGCTTAATTGTGATTTGTACTTTAGTAGCTAAAACTTTATGTTTCATCAACAATATACTAACAAGAATCCTAATCAATTTGATTCTTATAACTGACTGTACTTCATCTTTCATTAAATATTATGGTTAAAACAACAAAGTCTTTTAATATGTATTAGGTACTGATCAATGACCCTATATTGCCAATAGTCCTGTATGTAACGGAATTCAGAATAAATATTGTTTTAGGACGACTTTGACTACGTTTAGAGGATTTAATAATTAATACTAAACCCTTTAAAATAGTATATTTTCGTATCAAAGAGGTATCAAACTAACCACTGAGATTAGTCTCCACGAAGCTGCATATGAGTGAAACATTTTAACTTTAAACCTCTTTCCCAATAGTCTTGTAGCCACTAATGAAACTTGTAAGGGTTGTTTGTAATTTTCACACCAACCACTTGCACGTTGATACGTAAAGAAAGTTAGAAAAATAATTCTTAAAGCTCCAAATAAATAGAAAGTTCATAGTTGGAAATCGAAAGGATTTCTTAATTACCTTTAACTTCAGTATAAAAAGTTTTAGCCAATAAATATTCAAAAAGTTCCTTTAAACATATTTCCTAAACCGCTTAGTTTACCGTTTGTCTGTCTGAATGTGTTTTTTACATAATTTATCATATCCTAATAAACCCTCACGATATTCTCTTCAAATCTGGTACTTGTATAAGGAATATTACAACTTAGAGCATCAAGTTCCTACTTTTTACAATATAAAATTGGCGGCTATTTTTATGTATACTTAAAAACAAAAAACAAAATTCAAGAGACACGAATATTTAAAAATGTAGTAAGATTGTTTAGATAAGATTTTCAATAACACATGAGTAGTAATTTGATAAAACTGCCACAGTATTAGCATGTACTATTTGTTTAAATTACTACTTATCATTTATAATGATTGACGCCTATAAGTTGAATGATTGAAACAATTTTCATACCACCTTTTTTGGAAATCAAATTTCACAATTGTTGTATCCCCTGTAGTTTTTTTTTAAACATTTACACTTTTTAAAATACTAAGCTTATAAATTGAAAATAGCCGCCATTTTTATACGGTAAAAATAGGAACGTTATACTCATTTCTTATCAGAAATATGAAGTCTTATCATTTCTTGTACATGTTCCAGTTTGAAGATAATATCTTGATGAGGTAATAAGATGAAGTAAACTATGTAAAAAACACATTCAGCCAGACATACCGAAAAATAAGCGATTTAGGACATACGTTTATAGGTAGTTTTTTCTTAGTTTTCATGTAAATAAGCATATTCCGAAGTTTTGAGGTTTTTTTATGAACACCCTGAATATAACGTTAGGTCTCTTTCTATTTCAGATTCAAAATCGTGTTCAATCTTGAACCCTTTGACATACTGTAACAAAATTCAATTAATACTTCCCTTTAGGATCAACAAAGTAAATTATTAATAATAAAAACATATTCTGTACATTTAAAAAATAAGTATTACCCTAAATACAGTATTAAAACTATACACCAGATTAATATTGGCACGGCTGAGTGTGTAGTCAATCTAGTAATTTCAAATTGTAAGTAAATACATGCAAGATTGGTTACGATCCTGTAAATATATGCTGGTTTACAGGGGTTTTAATAAAAAAAACCCTGACACACAGCTGAGGTCTCAACAATATCGCGCGTACTTCACACTATTCAGACATGTGCAATACAATAATCTCTTTACCATTCTATACCAGTAAATTATTTTTAAGAAGAGCAAGATATTAGCAACAGTATATTCTTGCCATCACAATTCAAAGTTATAAATAATTATAACTATGGAGTTAGTAATATATCGAATTATGTACGAGTAAAATTACGAGAAGACATGAAAGAGCAAGTTGTCGTATAAACTCTTTTAAGTGACTAAAAATTTTAGATAGTAATTGAATTGAGAAATTTTGTAGATAATATCTTGCTTTTACTATATTGTAATTAACTATTATTAATATCTTATAATTGTTTTTCAGACCTTTCCAACCCCCCAAAAACCCC
>JAQJVL010005534.1:0-34753 GCA_035578905.1 Stictocephala bisonia | reverse complement strand
TTGTGTATTACTGGTACTATGTAGGCTTTGAAAGTAAAGTGATGTATGTTTGATATCTTTGATTATGTTAGTATTAGTTATGGATTGTAATTTGTTGTATCAGTTTTGTTTGTTTGTATTCTTTTTAACTTATCTTTGGTGGTACGAGTCTCCCAAACTATTTTAAGAGTAGGAAAGAGCAGGTTCCCTCAAATATTCAAAATAGAGTAAATTTATCGCACGAATGTTTTTGCTAGGGTTGTCCCTCATTATTGTTATTTAGAATAGGTGTTAGACTCTGTCGGGAAATCATGTCGTAAGGTGTCTGAGCTGCAAGTCTAGCCGAGGAGCTGCCCATCTGCCAATTCACGGACCTTTCAACGAATGTGGTTTCCAGAATTTCGTCTTCACAAGTGGTGGCGTAAAGTTTTAAGCATTTTGACCCCCCTTAAATTTCGAACTACCAGAGCTGTCTACTAGCTATCTGAGGCCTGGTGTCTCGTATCTCTACCCTTTGGGAAATGAACTGTTGTTTATTTGGAGCTACTCTGGACCTTTGGTGTGCAGTGGACATTCATGGACCTCTAGAGTGGAGTGTTTTCCTGAAGAAAAAAAAAACTGAATTTTTTTTGTTTGCCTGGGGAAGTGTTACGAAGGGGCCCATTTCCCTTCGTATTATATGTGTACTGCTGAGTACGCTGAGGCAGGAAGAGGGGGAAGACCGGGAGTTGAATTAGAGGGAGACGGAGAGCGGCAGCCGAGCGACCCAGGCGCACCGACGGACCTAGGAGGAGGCGATGGACATCCAACACCCTTAGACACCTGAAGACGTGGCCTACTGATAGGGTAGACGTGGTGAGATTTATGTCCGCGTAGGGAAGTTGTAGGAGTTATACTGGTAGGGACCATGGAGTAGCTGTACCACCCAAAGAGAGAATAAAGGTAAGAGAGATATTTGTGTTTGGGTCTATTTTATCCTCTGGACTACCAACCCCCTAGCGATCACCCCTTCACCGAGGGGGACGTGACAATACTTACCTTCACGTTTTCGTTTTGGTCCAGTCACTTTAAATACTTTTGTCTCGTTTACGGTTACTACATCCCTATCACTAGTTCTCCGAATACGGGATTCTTCAATATCCATGTTTTGATCCTCATCACTTATAACCATCTCTTTAAGTTTTTCAAAATTTAGTTTTTCAGACGTTTTTAGATTAAGTGTTAGACCTTTAATTTTACAGTATGATACAGTTTCAGGTATGATTGTTTGGTCCTTTGTAGAATACACGAGATACGCATATGTTTTAGGACCGCCTGACACAAATTCCGTAATGTATGAACCGGGACCGTAGTCTTTAGCAAGTTCGTCTGTCATCTGGCCTAAATAATCACCGGTATTTACTCTGTACAGTCCGTCTTTGTATATGTAGACAACTGAATCTGTGTCGTAATACAGTACCTGAACACCCAAGGCATCCAAGTGTTCGTACAATTTTAGTCTAGCTTGGGCAGTGGTAAATGCTGCCAAAACAACATTAACAGTTCTTAAGCACTCTCCAACCTCCTCTAGATGTTGCCAGTTTACAAGGACAACGTCCTGGTTAATTTCCTGAATTCTGTTTACCTGTTCTTCAGGATTGGAGAGTAGTTTAAACAAATTTTCGGGATCTCGCGTTATTAATGCTTTGGTTTGGTTTTCTCTTTGTCCAAATTTACCCCAGAAGGAATTTAACATTAATTTAGCCAGACATCTAAGACCTTCGTTCTTTTCAATTTTTGATGGGTCCAGCTGGATACCTTCGTGTTCAAAGTAATCCTGAATGTATTTGTCTTTATCTTCTTGTAAATTACACCATGTAGTGTAGCCTGAGGACTCTTGCTTAATTTTTAGAAATCTATCAATAAAATCTGTGAAAAGACCACCGTTGCTGAACGTAGCCATTTTATATTCCCACAGCTCAAACATTTCCAAAATAACATAACCTTTTTCAATCACCTTCCTTATTTCATCCATTGTCCATGTTCCTGTCAGACTTCGTTCATTGTCACTATGTACACAATCACTAACACACTGCTCTTCTCCACAAACTCTACACAACACAAACATTAGTTTATTGTTCATTCTTGTAGGAAGAACCGGATGAAACAAGTTGCTGGGAGGTAGTACTTTACACTTTAGCAATCCGTCGACAATTACGACACTCTGCGTCTCCCACGTAGATTGTTGGGTGTCCTAAAGGATAATGGCCGTGTTTACACACAAACGGGTAAAGCGAACACACATCAACGTACTGTATAGACTCATCGTGGTTACACTTGTGGTACAGTTTTGAGTTACCTGTACGTCCTCCGAAAAAGGCATCCCGTGGGTTGAGTGGTAGGGTATGCAGCATAGGGTGTGTATCTAGGTAGTGAAGTCGCTCTCGTTCTTTGATTTTCCTAAAATCACACTGCCACATTTCAACTAGCTGGTAGTTTGTTTGGGCGAGTTTTTCCATTTTAAACTGTGTACGGTGGTAGCGCAGCTGGAGAGAGTCGGATGGGTCTTCTTTTAGAGGGTCCTCCCTCTTGTAAGGGAAACATTTGGGGCATCCGTGGTAGTAGCAGCCGTGGAACTCGTATATTGTCTCTCCGTCGAAACCGTCCACCTTCATTCCCTCTACTTTAACTTCACGCTTCCTCCCTGCATGTTGGATCATAACACCTTTTTTCTCCTCTTCCCAACATAACCACTGAAGTGCTATAGCCGATTGATTATCTACTAACCTGTATCCGTGTTTTGGTAAAAGTCCAATAGTGTTTGGTTTGAGGAATTTTCGCCGGAAAGCAAGATTACACGCACTCGCGATAGTAACTGCCTCCAAAAAAGGGTCGACTTGGCACTGGTCCAGGAACAACGATCTGAATTTTAAACAAGCTTGAACGAGTATATCCACGTCCGAAATACAATATTCAATTATCTCTTTCTGAAAATCAAATACATAATTGTTTTCTACTTGTTGGTTGTACCATACTTGGAACGAGTCGTGGTTCTTCTTGAACATTGAGTCGGGACAGTAGTAGCTCTTGTCCGGCATAGGTCCTACGTAGTTCTGGTTCTGGAGGGTGTTAAAATGGTGTGGAAAGTATCCTTTTTTCTTTTCAGGGCCGAGGTCAAAGGCTTTGGGTAGTGCAGAGAGAGCCATGGGAAAGTAATTTAAATTGTCGATGAATCTGACATTGTCCAACTCTAGTAGAATCACTTTGGAACCTCTTGTTATTAATTCGGGTGTGAATTTAGTTTGCTCATGTAGGTACTTCAGGATAAACTGAAAGTCGAACCCTTGACCGTTGTGAGCGATGACGCAGAGCTTTTTAAACTTTTTCCGTTCAGTCATTACATAGTCCATAAACTGTTCAACGGGGTTGGCCTTGAAGATTCGCATACGTGTAAGACACAAATCACACGAAACACTTCCTCTCAAACACTTCCAGCAAAACTGTTGCGATACACAAAAGTTCACTATATGCACCTTAGCACTACTATCATTACTTAAACACTCATCCTGTCTGGTTTCTAGATCAAAGAATATGAATGCAAAATCTTCTGTTTTCGGTTTTCCAGTATCTACACGCATATAACACTGATGGTTGGGGGTCTTGAAGGCATCACAAGTAGTACAAAACACTTCACCACATACATGCACAGACAAACGATCTTTCGGTCTTACAATTTTGTGACATGACTTACACAAGTGTATCCTACTACACACATCCCCTTGATGAGCGATGAAACAGCGTTGGTTCTTGAATACTCTACAGCATTTTGGACAGGTAATTCCTTCATGTTCACGTGTACACGGCGGTGAGATGGTATGGCATGCCTGGCATATGGAGGAGCACCTGTGTTTAGCCTTATGGTCGTAGGGAGTGTGGCATGCTTCACAAAAGTATTTACAAGCAAAGGCTGCAGTAAGACTATTAATTACATTAAAATGACCATTATTGAACAGTAGGTTAATACTGTACACTGCATCGTCACTACCCCCACTAAAATACACTTCACGGCCTTTCCTATCATAATTATAAACTGTAATTTTATATTTTTTAAGATGATCCTGAAGCTTTTCAAGTTCAGCAATACCTGCCCCTTCTTCTGGAATGTCCACTCTCGCCTTGGCTAACAATTTCTTAGCCCTGTCGGTCTGTCTCCTGCCCTTGTCTTTTCTTATAGCACTGTACAATGGATCTTTTTTGGCGAGCGCTTTACCTACCACAAGAGCTCTGGCAAGACACAAATTATCTACATTATTGATACACACTATACCCTTACGTGCCTTACACTCTTCCATAAAATTATTGTAAATTCCTGGCCTCACTCTCCCTGAACCAACAGGTAGATTCACTCTAGTACATTCCACTTTAAAAGTATCACTGCTTGTTATTGACTCTACGTTACTTTGTACAATACCTCCAAAAATGTTCCAAATAATATCCTCATCAATTTCGGAAGCGGGTCTGAAGGCTACATACCCAGGCTCTTTATTTTTGAAATTAATACTAGTTAAGGTGAACCCAAGCTGGTCAGTATCTGCAGCGCTAGATTTCATTTTATTCACAAGTTCACTGAGTCCCCGTCTGATCCAATCAATTTCAGCAACACCGGGAGGAGGTTGGTTAAACTTAAAAGTTGTTTTAGAACCGTACAATCTAAATTTCCTAACATAGGTCTCGTTAGTACCAACAATATTTACAGGATCCATTTTAAATACAAAGATATAGACACAAAAACCAGTTAAATACGCTTAAAATAACAAAAAAGTCAATATAATAATCGAGTATAAAATAATCGAATGAATATAATCGACTAGAATAATCGAATGGATATAGTCAACTAAAGTAACCGAATACAACTTGTAGTTATGGTTGAGTTAGGTTATAACTAGTCAATACTCACCAAGAGCCACTTACCAACTTGGTTGCTATACTTTGTGCACTCTCAGAATGCGGGTCGAGCTCAGGTAGTTTCACTCACACAGACACAGGGGATTAGAGCCGGTCAAGTCCGACCGCGGTCGACCCTATTTTCCGCTTCATTAATCACTTAGTGGAAGTTCTCAGTCACGCTAAACTTTTTTTATTTAGCATTTTATGTAAAAACTTGTAGCAGATATACATTCTACGCATTATTACAAGAAAAATGATATAAAATAATATGCTGTTTACTTTGCTGAAACTACTAAAAACATGAGTCATGGAATATTGAAATATACCCAAGGTAAAAAATGACAAACACAACCCAATGCAGTACTATTCTATAGACTGATATGAGCAGGTTTTTGTATATATATTTGTATGTTTTCGACCTTGTATCTTTATAAGACCCCAGATTACTTTAACCTTTCACTTCAAATTTAATAACTAATTTGTATAAAAAAATTATTGTTCGGAATATACGGTATTCTGCACGAACAAAATTGGTAAAGATTTAATATTGACAAAAATATACAAATGGTAATAAACAAAACAACAATATGTTCTGGAGGATTTATTGAACAACATCATTGAAAACTGAACATTGCAAAGTGGTAGATTACAAAACTAAAGACCCGGATTACAAATGATTTTAAAGTTATACTTAATAGACAAAACGAACGATTAAACCAAATTCCAATGATGAAATACCAATGGTGGCACACTTAAGTTGGACACCCTGTATATTAATAGAAGTTCTGAAAAATACTATGGGTGAAAAAAATACTGAAATCATATCACAGCGTTAGTCAGAGGTACATAACAAAACTTACTCAAAGAGGATGGACACCACCAATGTCATCGTCATCACTTCCACTGTCTTCTTCACTGTCTTCATCACTTTCGCTGGGAACCAAGTTTATAAGAAACTCCTGCACACTATGCTGATCGAGCCCTTCTTTTTTCCAATCTGCTTCCAACAACTTCTCGACGTGTTCCACATACTTGCTCCACTGTTCTTGTTTCACCGCACTTACAGCCTCGTAGAATAAATCCTGACAGTCTTTGATTTTGAACGAAGTGTTTCGTTCCCTGACAAATCTTTTGATGTAAGACCAAACCATCTCTATGGGGTTGTATTGGCAGTGGTATGGTGGCAAGCGTACAATTGTAAACCCCATTTTCCCAGCTTTATCGTCAATTTCATATGTAGGCAACGGTGGTTTGTGAAGACGAACAAGCTCGTACAGCTCAGGCCTTTTCAAGTCATTTGGGAAAGGAATTCCTCGCTTTTTTAGCCACTCTATCATGACAGCTTTCGTAGAAGACGAAGTTGGTGCCTTATCTTTTACCCTCGAGTGATATGGAGCGTTATCCATGACTATTGTTGCACCGCGAGGTAGGACGGGAATTAAGGTGCCGAAAAACCATTTTTCAAAAACAGTACCGTCCATGTCCTCGTGGTAATCTCCAGTTTTTTTGGATTCAAATACCAACGGAGGAGCTTTGATCCAACCTTTAGAACTACCAGCGTGGCAAATGATCAGCCGCTTACCTTTTCCTAGTGGGGTTGCTAAAGTGGTTTTTAGGGTATCATCTGTCCAGCCTTTGTCCTTACTATCATTCTGATTAATCCAAGTTTCATCCAAGAAATACGTTTTTGATAAATCCACATTGTGCATCTTGCGCAAGAAACTACACCTCATTAGTGAGACTGATGGTTTTTCAAGTAATATTTTCCTTTCCTGAAATTTCTTGTACCTGAAGCCGAGTTCTTTTAGAACTATTCTTAATGAAGTTTTACTATTAGTGTATAATCCTGCCTCCTTCAAAGAAACCATTAATTTGGACAATGTCGGGACTTCCTTTCTATCGTAATAAGTCATAATATGCCGCCTGATTGCCGATTTATCAAACTCATCCAAGCACGTTACCTTATTTCTCGCTTTCGGCGTTTTTTTCCTAGGCGTGCTCAAAACAATGTTTGCTGGAGTGTGCTGCTCGTCTTCAGCGATTTCCATTGCAGTTCCTGAGTCGTCTTCATTGGGTGCAACAGACGCATCTATTACCGCACAGGCCGCACGTACTTCTGCTTTTATGTTTTCAACTGTCCGCAAAGACACACCGCATGCATCAGCAGTTCTTTGTAACACTTTTTTAACATCAATTAAAGGTCCTTTATTATTTTTTTCACTTTCGAAGTAGTTCATAACACTCGCGATCATTGTTCTCGCCTGTGAATGAATTACCTTCGGACGTTTTTTTACCAGAGACATAGTGACTGCACACGCGGACACAAATTAAACACTAAAACAATGATGCTACTAACACAGTAACACGCGATGTTCTAAACTAGAAAACTAAGAACGTCGAACATAACTGATCAGTCCGGAGTTAATAATCGTACTGAAGACCCATTTTGTAATCCCGGAAGTGGGAAAGAAAGGATTGGGATTCAGCTAGGAAGGAAGTGGATGATTCACACTTACTGATAATATCATTAGTGAGCAAACAATTTGGAGTTCCTTAAGAACTGACCCTTGGTTGGTATGTTATTTAAAAGGTCATTACACCCCGGCATCCACCGCTTCCGCTGCGGGACGGAATGGCGCGCGGACGTTGTACCGTGACTAAGTTTACACCAAAAGTACTGTACCTCGTCCACTCGGGAGTTTTGTATTATACCAAATAAAGTTCAATATAAGAAATATATAGGAAATAAATAACAAACTTAAGCTTGATTTATACAACTAATTACTAAATTTATAAAATGATTTTCAGTTGTTTAATTAAAGTAAACTGCATATTATTTTATATCATTTTTCTTGTAATATTGCGTAGAATGTATATCCGTTAAAAGTTTTTAAATAAAATGACAAATAAAAAAAAGTTCAGACTGACTGGGAACGCCCACTATCTGACTAATAGAGCGGAAGTTAGGGAGGTCCTAATCACCAGCGCTCTGGCGTTTGAGTGCGCGTGCGTTCGAGGGGACTCTACCTGAGCTCGACCCGCATTCTGGGAGCGCACAAAGTATAGGCACCAACTGAATTTTCCTCTCTCCTGACCCGCTTATATAGGGCTTTATGACGTCACTGTATGAGAAGAGGCACTGAACACCTTGATTCTCCCACTCTTTAGAAAGTTTCAGAAGTTGGCGGAGAAAATGTTAGAAAAATGTAGTTTTTTGCTTATATCTCGAAAACGGTGCGTCCTAGAGCCTTGAAAATTTTTTTCGACCCCCTTAACCCTAGAACAGCCCACCGAATTAGGGTATTTCCGACATATCTGGAAGAAAAAATTCCAAGAATATCGTCTCTGGACTTATCTTTACCCCCACCACTCCGAATCCAAGTCCGTTATTTACCGTCCGATTTCGCTCAAATTTGGTACACGTGTACAGATACGCATGCAATGCAATATAAACTGTTTGTATTATGTATATGTCGTCTCTGGACTTATCTTTACCCCCACCACTCCGAATCCAAGTTCGTTATTTACCGTCCGATTTAGTTCAAATTTGGTACACATATACAGATACGCATACAATACAATGTATAATGTGAGTTTTCTTTGTACGATAACTAATATTGATTTTTTTTTCCTTTTCAGGTGGGAGTGATGAAGAATGTAGTAAATGTAATTTTGTAAAATTCAAATAGTAAAGTCGATTAGATACATACTGTCGTATTATTACCATCCTTCCTGATCCCCCAGCTGACACAGAAAGTGAGGTTAGGTTAGGAAAAGTGAGGTTAGGAAATTTGGCGGGAAACATGGGCGCTGCCATCTTGGATGACGTCACAAAAAATTGGACCAATCAGAGCTCGGGCCTAAAGGGGGGCCCCTTCTACTAAAGACTAATAGTTAAGTATTTCTATCTGAAATTATAAAATACCGGTAATAAAGTGAAAATATAATGATTACTTACGTTGAACTTTAGCATCTTGTTTGAAGACATGTTACAAATGGCTAGTTTCACTTTCAAAATATTAAATTAAAAATAAAACATATGTTCTAGCGGCACATATTGAACAAACCGTTTCCTATTAATACATAGAGTATTAATTCATCGTAAACATGTGATAATAATATTTTAAGTTGTATATATAGTTATTACACATAATAAAGTCACATTTTAATTGTAAATAAAGAGAATTATAAATTAAGTATGATAAACTATATTATAGTGCAATATTCTATCATATAGTTGGTTATATGTACATAAATTGCGGGAATTTAAAAGTAATTTTTATATTTACTTAAGATTTTTAAATTTTAATGTACAAATATTTATTGACTGTAAAATTCTTTAATAAACCTAATAGTTTGTCTTATAAAATTATATTATCTCACAGTACAATGGTTATATGTATAATTATTTTGGGAATTTAAATGAAATTTTTACGTTTACGAATGATTTTGAATTTTATAATTTTACGCTATTCATTGAATATAAAATTAGCTAATAAACTTGATATAATACTCTCTAACACAATACTGTACCCTTTTGTTGATTATAAATAAAATAATTTGATAGGATGGTAGGAGATATAGAAGGTCATCAGGGGCAAACGCCTTTGTACTGGGAACTGGTTTTAAAACCCTCTTCGTCATGCCACTTTCTTTTGTAGTTTCATACTTCCTTCCCCAATCAGTAGGCGGGAGTTTATTTCCAACCCAGAGCTGTACTTGAAAGTAAACTCGTAACAAGTGTTGGTGAGCTGCTTCCGATGTAGGTGGTAACTTAACTATGTCAAAGTTAGATTTTAGGGTAGATTTCGTCGTGATCGATGTGAATTTTAAATATCGACCCTTGTTCAAATTTGAGTACTTGCTTAGTCCATAAAGTTCAAGGATAAACTTTTCACCATTTTCTAACAGCTCGTCACGAGATGAATTTTCATTAAGAAATTTCTCCACTTGAAATTTAGCTTGTGGTTTTGTTTTCAAAGCTTCGACAGCTTTTGTTTTCCCCAAGCCATAAAAAGATGACGTCGTGTCACATCCTGTAACTGCATATGCAAACAGAAGGAGTCGTCTGATACTCTTGTGTGTACTTACCAGTTTTTGTACATCGTAGCAAACAACTGACGGATTTTTACCGAAAATCTCCTTCTTAAATATCAAGGGTTTGTTTTCCGGTGCAAGAGCGACTAGTAAAACTAGCAGATCTGTGTCTGATCCTACAACAAAAACCTTTGAAAATCTGTTCACATGTTCGATTCCACATCTGACAATATCCAAATCAGCATCAGCCTCAGAAATTACTGAGAAATACTGAGTAGATTCCACTATTACGTAGTTCTTCGTTTAACAGCGATATCAATTTTCTCTTGTTGTTTTTGTTTGATAGAAATGGCTCCTTTTTTGTAATGCATACTGTACTCATATCAAACTCGATATTGCAAGATGAATTTTTTTCAGATCGTCTTGATTGTTCCTCGCCCTTTGCTGTGGCTTCTGTGGGGTATCCATCAAACACAATGGTTGCGTTGTTTCCATATTTATTTATGACATAAGAACAGTAATTTTGTATTATGTCCATATGTACAGTCCTTTTGCCAGGGAACAGAATGCAGAAGAAAACCTCCATCAATTACCACACTTACATTTTCTCCTTTCGTTACGTCATCTGTAATTCCTTCAGTGAATACTTTAAGGAATGAAGATTTCGTACCTTTTCGTAATGAAAAGTCGTCAAACAAGGAGGGTGGCAAAGAAGCTAGTTCGTAACCGAGGTACAATTTTAATTTGCTTGGACTGTCATAGACACATAAAATGCGATTGAACAACTGTTGTGGGTTCACTGCTACTTCTTTCGAACGAATAGCTACGGACTTGTGACTTGCTTGAGTCACAACCATATCCTTCCTCTTCAATTTTAGTTCAGAAAAGGTATTTCCTTTCATTTTTTCCATACTTGCTTTTCCTATCTCGTAAGCGTTGTCACAGTTTACATTGTCATCAGATATAAAACCTGAATACAAAGAAACTAATTCTCCTGAAAGTTTTGTGAATGGATTGTGCTGGGTTAGCCATTAAGTGAATTTTTCGATATCACAATCATCTCTCATTTTTCGTGACTGTCGTAATTCAACATGTTGTTCGCTGAAGGTTATTTTACTTGCGAGGAACTCCTCGACAGCTTCATGTACTTTGATGTAATAGGTAATTTCGAGAACCCATTTTGATAATGTGCTGTCCGTAATCCCCCTACCATGAGTCAAACCTCCAATTGATTTCATTGGCCGCATAAGGCATTGCTCAATCGTCATATCGGTCCAAACCCCTGACCACAGTTTTCCACTTCTGCTTACAGTAAAATACTCTTTGTTTACAAACATGTCATATTCTTCTTTGGTAAGTTTTGACTCCAACTGAAGCATCTCTTGCACATACATGTGAGCTGATTTTGCATAGGGGAGGTGTCCAGCAGCATGGAAATAGGGTAACATTTCAATAGTAGTTTTGATGTGCATATGCCAGTTTCCTGTTCTTTCGGCGTATATAAATTGTAGCATTAAGTCAATACACTGGAAAAGGTTTATCCACAACTTTGCTGTTCTACTTGAGTTCTTTACTCTTTCAAAAATACCATTCAACTCAACAATGTGTTGACGAAAGTCATCATCGGGTAAAACCTCATCCACGCTTTTCTGATGGGACATTAACTCATTGTACAATTGTTCCAGTGCATCAATTTCCTGACTGACTTCCCTATACTCTTTTTTTAACACTGTAAGAAGAGCCGCTGCTGTGCAGGTGTAGGCTCTTATACTCCTCGAGTAAGCATGGCCACTCATCATGTGTTTAACAGTGTTCTGTCCCTAAACAGTTTCCCAAAGATTTTCCAGGCCACTTCCCTCCATGATACGCCCAATAGACCCCATAAACGACATCAGGAGGTGGAAACCTCCAAGCCTGACAATAATTTTTGATATATCGCTGGAAGAATCTGCACTTTGCACGATCTCTGAAGCTTTGACATATAACGGCTGATCAAATGTAACTACACATGACTGATTTCTTTTTCTACTTTCTGTAGCAGCAAATGTTAGAGCTGAATAGACTGTGGACATGTTACTTGGGTCCATGTTAATGAAAGGCACTGCCATTATAGACGTTAGATCACGTTCTCCTTTACCTTCATTAAGTATAGTCATAAAGCCGTCCCATCCAGGTTGATGTTTCAGTCCAGCCATCCACATGATATTTAAAGGAAAAATGTTAATTCCCTGTTTGATATCTTCTGTATTTTTCAGTTCATTGTAGTCTTTAACTGTCAGGTTCAAAGAAGACATTTTCTTTTTTGGATAAGCCAAGACGCTCGTTGCTGTACTGCAAGTCACATTAAATGAACCAGACTTGATTCGGTCCACTTGGATGTTTGTATTTACGATGCTATCGGGAGATATACATTGGATACCTCCCATTGCATGGAATGTGTCTAAGACGTCTAGTGTTCTCATATTGACATCTGCGTTATCAAACACATGTTGCACAAACCCGCCATCTTTCACTTCAGGAGAACCATTGCTTATCAGAGAATTGAGGTAAGTTGAAGCCTCGTGATAGGACGCACATTGATGATAATAGGTCAAGTAGATGTTTAGAACCATACATCCGATGTAGAGTCAAAGCAAGTCCAGTTTGAAGAGGAGATATAAACGATCTAGGTCTAACTGCTGAAATGATTGTGTGATTAATAACAGTGCCAATTCGGTTTAACTTTGATGATTCTGATGATTTCCTACTCAAAACAGCCTCAGTAAATTTCTTCAGAGTGTTAGGGACTAAGTTTTTGTTACCTGATTTTATATCTTCAATATCTGGATACACATTAGATTCATACGTCATTTTTTGAATGTCCTCCTTAATTATGTGAGCTGCAGCCATCACGATTCTTAATCTTTCATTTGTTGGATTTTCCTCCCGTTCATTATACCAAGTTTCAATCAACTTGTGAGCTGTTTCAGCTAAGCAAAATACATTTTTTTTACCTGAGAGGTTTGAAACTACAATTCTGTCACCAAAATGTTCAAGGAGTCGCTTTTTTAAGTACCAATCGCTGTAACTGTCATCTATGTTTTTTCTCTTACACATTTGTATCATACGATCTTGCAGCTGTTTGAGTGTAAACTGAGAGTCATCACTGCGTTCAATATTAGCGCATAGGTCAAAAAACACACTCTATTTCAGTACTTGGTCTTCCTTGAGAGCCCTCAGTGTTTAGTTTGAAAAATAATTTGTAACAATCACCATGGTATCGAGCTTCCGGTGCTACCAAGTCGCTCACATTTATAATACGTGTTTTTACTTTATTGCCCCATTCATCTTGTCTTACTTCGCAATGATTCAATATTGACTGTCTTGTCTCTAAAGTAGCAACATTATGTATAGTTCTTCTTCGTTGAGCTGGTTGTTTTAGATTAATAACTGCCTCTTCTCCACACAAAAAGCAATGTGTTTTAAATTCAAACTTCTTTTCGGTACTTCGGAGTGATGTTGCAAGGGTTTCTACGAATGATGTTGATGGTTGTTCAGGTGTTATTGCAGCCTTAACTATAGTTGGTCTTGTATAGTTTTTCCTGCAATTGACGTGAACACAAATCGAAGTTTTGCCTTCCAGTTTTTCATGCAACCCATCTTCTCGTTTCAAACTGGATTCAACAATCTTTTCTATGTCCCTTTTTACTGTTACTATTGGTTCAGAATTGTCTAAGGAGTTACCACAGATAACACAACTCTTATTTAAGTCTTCCATATTTAAGGAAAAAACATCATAGTTTACAGAAAATGTTTAGATACTGAATGCGAAACCAACTTTGAGTGCTTTTAATACAACTAGAATTTTAATTATTATGTGAATAAGGCAAAAAATGATTTAATTACACTACGTACTCACAAAAAATTAATCCGTAGGCAAAGCACTACCTACTTTAATGTCCTCAAATATTATACACGCGTGAAATAGTTCAGTTCAAACTTCGCTAATAGTTCACTTCACTAATAACACAAAGCGACGTGCTCAGTCCATAGCTAAACGCAACCACACCACTACTGATGAAAATCAACACTGAACAGATAAGGGACAACAACGCAGAGACGATAAGGGACATGATAAGGATGTTTGTTTACTTTGTCAAGTCGGGCTGGCGCTGCGCTGGGTGCAGGCCGCACGCGCATTCTTTGCCGTCGCCTCATTCTACATCAGTACGCTCAGATGACAAACCAATAATATATTTTTAAACCGTAAGAAATATACTACAACGTTTGTTCGAAACATATTTGTGTATTATTTTTATTATAAAAAATATATAGGGGAAAATAAAACTGTGTACTCTAAAACATAACTTTTACCAATGTTTTAATGTCATATCTTTTTAAATATTGGTTTCAGAAAAAATTCTTTCAAACAAAAGTTGTAGAGAAACTAATTAGAAATAATATAAAAATAATTTCAACTCGGTAGCTCATGTAATTTTCGACCTATGGCCAATAAAGTGAACCACTGTTATTCCCAGGTTTGAAGGGGGGGGGAAATCTCAAGGGGGAGAAGTGGGGACTTTCGGGAAAATACATGTCTTATGTGGTTCTATCACATATATCAAATCCAGCTTTCCACCAATTAGTTGTGACAAAGGGTAATTTTTTCCCTTTATTTACTGGGCTATAAGGACATGTTTAAAATTACTCCAATAAAAGCCTTTATTTCAGGCAGTGTACAGTCTTCCCAAGTATTCCATGATGAATGATTAATCTTAATGATCACAATGATGTTTTTACTGGAGTTTCAACTTCTGAAAATTTTAACCAACAAAAAAACACAGATGGAAAAATACCACCAGAAGTGACCTAAAAATGTATTTTAAGAATTTAAGAAACTTCAAATCTTGGCAGCTGATGCATTTTAATATTGGGGGGATTAAGCATAAATTTGAACAATTAGAAGTAATATTTAAAGAGGCAACAAAAATTAAAATAATTTGTTTAAATGAACATAAAATTAAAGAAGCTAATAAATCTGTTTTAAATAAGTTGGCAAACTATAAACTAGCTGACGGATTCTTTAGGAACACTTCTGGTGGTGGATCTTGTATATTGATTCACAACTCAATTGATTGTTACACTGTTAGAACTGATTTAAAACAATTCAATGAGACTTTAGGCTTTGAGGGATCCTATATTGAAATTGCAAGTAGAAAACTTCTTATTGTTTCTATCTATAGAATACCAGGGAGTAAAATAACAACATTGTTCCTCAAGAAATTTAAGTTATTTTTACAGTTTTTACAGTCAGAAACTTATACAAAAAAAGTTATTATTGCTGCAGACTTCAATATAAATATTTAAAAAAATGACCTAACAGCTAGACATTTTGAAAGCATAATTGACAGTTTTGGCTATAAAATAAATGTAAAGGATCCCACAAGGATTGTTTCTGACACTAAAAAGTCATGTATAGACAACATTCTTACAAGTATGAACTATGTTACAGCAGCAATTTCTAATATTGAACTTGGCCTATCGGACCACAATGCACTGTTTATACAGTTGCCTGATTTAAATTTAAACTCACCCAATTTCCTTACTAAATGTCGTTCCTTCCCTATTAATAATTTTCCATATTTTTTAAATAGTTTAGCCTTAAACTTTGAATCCTTAATTCTAAACAAATCTGTTAATGAAAATTACAAGACTTTTCTTAAAAACTTCAAACTTTCATTAGATGAAATCTTTCCAGAAAAAATTAAAAAAATTAAAAACAAACAAAATCCACAGAAATAGATAACACAGGGAATCAGGATTTCTTCGGCAAATAAAAGAAGATTACATCAACTATCAAAAACTTGTAGACAGGAATCATTTTTAATTTACGTTAAAAGATATAAATTTATCTTTAAAAAGGTTGTAAATCAAGCCAAGAAATTTTGTAACAGTAAATATATTTTGAAGTCAAAAAATAAGAACAAAGCAATGTGGGAAGTGGTAAAGGAGGAATTGGGCCTTAATGATAAAAAACAAGCCGAACTTGAAATTGATGTTGGAGGGCAAGTAACAACTAACCCTTTAGAAATTGCTGAACACTTTAATAATCAATATTCAAAGGTAAAAGAGATACTAAATGTACCAGCAGTATCATACAGTAGTAAATATGTTATGAGAAAGTGTTCCCAATTTTCTGATAGTAATACAGACCTGCATACTTTTCCACTTACTAACGCAACTGAAGTGAAAAATGTCATTGTAGGACTGAGCAATAGTAATGCTTGTGGATGGGATGAAGTCCCTACTAAATTACTTAAATGGTCTGTTGACATAATATCAGTTGTCCTGTCTGAGCTGATAAATCAATCACTCTCGGAAGGAACTTTCCCTGACCTTTTAAAACTTTCAGAAATCAAGCCAATTCACAAAAAAGACTCAATTAAACATACCGAAAATTATAGACCAATCTCTTTACTAAGTACTATATCCAAAGTCTATGAAAAAATCATTCATATAAGACTTTCAAATTATTTAGAATCTAATAAAAAACTATGTCCGGAGCAGTTTGGTTTTAGGACAAATTTAAGTACACAAACAGCTCTTTTTTCATTCATCAACAATGCTCTCGGGGCCTTGGATGAGTCGCAGTTACAGCCGGGGTTTTTTGTGACTTATCCAAGGCTTTTGATTGTGTTGATCACAAACTTTTACTAACAAAATTAAAATCCATGGGTGTTCGGGGAACTGCTATTAAACTTCTACAATCATATTTATCTGACCATAAACAACGAACAATTATATCACAAAATTATAAAAAACATCAATCAAAATGGGCTAATGTACAGTACGGCGTTCCCCAGGGCTCAATTTTGGGCCCACTGCTGTTTATAGCCTACATTAACGACTTGCCCGCTTTTTTCTCTGAAAAAATGTGTACCTTCACCTTATACGCAGATGATACAATTGCTCTTTTAAAACGAAATTCATTAAGCAAACTTAAAGATGACATTAATGGTGTCATTGATATGGTCAATGATTGGTTTTCTGCTCACGGTATGCAACTGAATAAGGACAAAACAAATATTTTACAATTTAAGTTAAGAAATAATCCTAATGAGTCTTTAATAAGTAATACTAAAATAGTAAAAATTTTGGGTTTACATCTCGACTCAAAATTAAGCTGGTCTGACCATATTGCTTATCTTAATAGGAAACTAAATTCAGTGAGATATGGTTTAGGTATATTAAGTAAAGTAACATCAATGGAAGTCTGCTTGTCGGTCTATTATGCACATGTACAGTCTCTATTGAGTTATGGCATTATTTTATGGGGTAGTGCAGTTGATGTTGAAACGATATTCCTGTGTCAGAAATCTATCCTGAGGGCAATTTTTCATTTAAAATCAAGAACTAGTTGTAAACCTTTTTTTAAAAAATTTAATATACTCACTTTACCATCTCTATACATATTAGAAATTGCAAGATTTGTACATAAAAATTCGATGTATTTTGAAAACTATAAGTTTAGTCATGGTTATAATACAAGGAATCACAATAAAATGTTTCAGTATCCTAACCACAAATATAGCAAATATGAAGCTGGCCCTCTTTATATGGGTCTAAAAATATACAACCATATTCCTCCTTCTTATAAAGTTCTTTCCCTAGTAAAATTTACATCTGAGTTAAAAGGGACACTTTCTCAAAAAGTTTATTATAACATTCATGATTTTTTTAAAGATTGTATTATTTAATATTGATTAACTATTTGTCAAATTTTCTGTGATCTGTATAAATTTATTTATATTTATCAACAAATCTGATATTATTTTAACATATTTGTATTAGGTAGTTAGTATTAGATATTTAGGAGAAATACTGTTAGTTTTCTAACAAACTTGACTATGTACCAGCTTGTGTATTACTCTGTAATAATTTAACAGGTGTTCATGTACAATAAAGACTTGTCTATTGTCTAATGTTTTGTTAAATGACCTTTTCCTAGAATATTCTCTTGTACATATTTATTAGTTTCTTCTACAATATAAAGAAAAAGCTCATCAGTAAAAAATAAATTAAAATAACATTTCAGAATCCCTATTGAATTTTGGAGGAGGTTTGAATCCAGTGCTTTTCTCAACACTGTGCTTAAGCTTAGGAAAACTTGCATCTAAATTTGTCCACCTCCGCCATTCTGAGTTTGAAGGTCCAGCAGGCAAATCTTGTTGTGATTCATCACTATCACTATCGGCATCTTCTTCCACATTATAGTCTCTATCGCTATCATGGTCACTATCTGCAAAGTCAGGTCCCCTAGGCGAAGGTTCATCAATTTTTACACTTTCATTATCTGATTCACTGTCGTCATGGTATATTAAGTCTCTTATACTATCTGATCTCAAATTATCGCTTGACATTAGATTAGAAAATAAAAAATAAGAATAAAACTCTAATGTACATACAATAATAGCCTAACATAAAACACTCTGACTGACACACAACTACCTTGACAGCACGACCACTTTTACTTGACTAAATCATATTGAGCAGTGAATTACCTCATAGAACTGTGACAAGATATACAAACATAAAGAACATACAAACGAAAACCAGACCCTCGTTGCATGATAAGATAAGGCAGCTCAGTGAATTGTTGTTTGGGTTTGTTTACAATCATGTGATCACCCAGCTGATAACATCAACACTGTAAGTTCCAGGTTGCACTTATTTTACCATACAGACTTCAAAAATATTATTTTATCTTTATTATTGCTATTTTACATTAAAAACTTTGTGTAAAAGTTAATAAAACTATTTGAAAAATATTTTATCCATCAATAGTCTAATCATCTTCAAAAAGTGTTATTTTATTGCTTACTAAAAAACAGATAAATAATATTTTTTCCCAAAACATTGTATAATCTTGTTGATTATACAGTTTAAAATCATTCAACATATGGCAAAACGTTATATATTTAATAGAATTATTTACAACAAATATAATATAGTTAAATGTCACTGTCCATAAGAGGTGGACAGAGGCGTTTAGGAGCATTTTAGTATTGGCCACTACTTATGGACAGAGGAGTGCAACTTTACGGCTCACAACACAATGGTTAGTGTTTTAGAGGATATGACCTTGGGTCATAAGAGGTGGCCAGAGGAGTGCAAATCTCAGGTAGTGTCTCTGGAAGGGGAGTGCAAAGGGTTAAGTTGAAATTCATATATAAGGTGCGCGTTTGTTATGCGTGTAGGTTTGGCAATTTTACTCAAGTTAGATCATAAAAACTACTGTTTTGTGATTTCCCATAAGAAATACGTTGGGGCAGTTTTTGGGACTACGCGAGTAGATTAGCACTTTTATTGGGGGGGGGATCTTCTAAAATTGGACTTTAACGGTCATTTTGCTATCTTACAACATCATTACTACAGTATTTGCGATGTTACTACATCGGATGAACTCCAATACCTGAGCCATAAATAATCATTACTTGAAAGGATGCATCAGCGTGACTGTGGTTGTATAGGTGAGTGGTGGGTCGAAATAAGTTCATATACATGGGTGAGCGGGTGGGTCATGATTTAGACAGAGATCGGCTCATATCCCTGTACTGCATGGTTGTGAGTGCCCGGGTGGTACTGTACGTGCAGATACCGTGAAATTATTTCTAATTCTGTTTATATATATATGGGCGAGCAGGTAGGCCCCATGTCGCTCCTATTACAGCCATATAGGATATAGGATTCATATCACACACTCGTAATGTTTCCAAATTGCAATTGTATTTATTTTGCACATCCACACTTTCATGGTGGTTTGCGTAAAATAAGGGTGACGGCATTTCGTATTTGAATATATCCTTAAATAAATTTTTTTAAGCCATCATGCCGCTTCCTTCTATCCTTACGTTAATGTCTCTCTCAGGTGTCGCGTATAATTCTTATTTACAGTTGATTGCCCCCCTCCCCCACTTTACTAAAAATGCTTTCCGTACTATGTAGACCTGCTCCTTCACTGTAGTCCTGCCGCATCTATATGTACATTACCCTCTTTCTTTGTGGCATTACCACAATAATTATACGCATAGCACCTACACCTCCCTCACTGCAGTCTTACTAAAAGCTGTCGCCTAGTTGCAATTACAAACACAACACTATCCTATAACCAGTAATGATAGGTGCACAATTCACTGTAGTCTTGCACACTAATCTCAGACTGAAACTTATCACTTACAGGTGCAATATTCTGAAGCAAAATGCAAAATACGACTGAAATATTATTTTGCGATGCCGTACAAAAAATGAAGCTTATTATTAAAAATTGATAAAGATTCTATTGATATAATAGATCGATTGCTTATGATTTTAATAGTTTAATGGGTAAGTTAAAAATCTCTCACATAGGGGTTATGTAGTATACATAATGATCTCGCAAATTGTACTTATTGTGATTGTTTTCTTAGCGTTTCTCTGTATTTTTACTTACGCTGTATGTAATATGACACAAAATATGCAGAAAAAATTTAAGGATTTATTCAAATACGAAATGCCGTCACCCTAATTTTACGCAAACCACTATGAAAGTGTGGATGTGCAAAATAAATATGATTGCAATTTGGAAACATTACGAGTGTGTGATATGAATGATCCTACAACTTTAATCGGGTGTAAAGAGTTTGCTGTACGCTGTTTTCTCTTCAATAACGATATGAGTTACATGAACGACGGTGAGGTGGCTATGCGTGTACCAAAAAATAAATCTCCACAAGAGGGTTATGTGTTGTCTATAAAGGATCTTTGTGTACGAATAACTGTGCGTGAGGCAAATGATAAGTTTGATGATTGGTAAACGTTAATACAATGGGGTAGTCGCGATACCATATCGACAGACTTGCTAAGCTTAGACTACAAAGCTAATTTACCGGGTCGGATTTTAGACCCTTGTAGAAATTCAATAATAGACAGAAGCGTAAGCATACCAAATGCGCAATTTGACAGGGACGCTGGGACTTGTCGTTTCTATGATTATGGAATACCATTTTCAATTGGATTATTTCTACGTCCCAATAAAAACAGTGATAGCAATACCAGTGTTCCAGACTGTGCCATACATACAAGACTCCATATCAATTTGTGCATGCTACGGGTAGAGTGCTTGGTAATAAAATTATATTAGCTTAGAATGTGGCTGGGAAAACAGTGGTGGTGCTGCCAGATGAAAAAGACAGACCTATAGGCGTAGGCGACTCTGCCCAAATTATGATTGCAGGTACCAAACCTAAAGTATTCTTTGCGATGCTTTAGAATTTAAACTTACTTATGTTTGTTATGTAAGTAATCATTATGATTTAATGGAAAATGGGTTACCACGAGCCCAAACGGAACCTTACCCGTTTTTTTATATGTGGGGTTACGAAGATTGGGATAGATTTGAACCTGTCGCTGGTAAAATTTCACTTGATTATTCTAAGGAAGGCTTTCGAATAGCTGACCCTAAAAACTTTTTAATGGCCGGTGAACGTTTGGCTGCGTATGGAGTAAAGTTTGGCCGTTGAATCAGGTATTTTATCTTTCGCGAACATAGAGGATTACCGGAAACATGAACAGGCTAGTAGGGTGATTTGCCTTCGGTTTTCACTTTCGAAGGCAGCCATGTTATTCGCCATAAGGAAAAAACCGTCGGTTGTCTGCAGATCAGAACGCTGCCTTTGAAGTCTCAGATTGAAGGTAAGCATGCTATTCGCCCATAAGGAAAAAACGTCGGCCGCCTTCATGAATATCGTTGTCTCATTGCCCGCCACATTTGTTTCACTGTCAGTATTTGTGCCAGTCGGCCCGTTAACCGGCTGCCTTCGGTTTTCACTTTCGAAGGCAACATGTTAAACGGCCATAAGGAAAAAACTCTTGGCCGCTCGACTTCGAAGCATGCTATTCTCCCAATAAGGAAAAGACGTCGGGTGTCGGCAGGTCGGCCGCCTTTAGAATCAGTGCAAGGCCCGCCGATCATGACATTCACTGCAGTTTGGGTCGCGACATTCGGTGCCAGTCGGCCCGTTAACCTCAAGACCGGTTCGTTGCGACTTCCATACCGGCTATTACATTTCGGCATTACATGACGGCGAGACCGTGGCCGCCTGACCCGGTTTTGTCAGATGAAAACGAGAGTAGGTCAGCAGTCTGAACTGTCTGCTGTTAATTGCAACGGAGTATGTTAAGGTCTACAAGGTACTTGGTACCCACCGCTTGTAAGTACAACCCTACAGGATATAAAAGAAATTGTGTCTTAAAGTAAAACCACAGTCATGGCTGAGCTTGTGGTTTTTTTTTATTTTTATATTTTTGGTTTTTTTTTTTATTATTTTATGGTTTTTTTTTTGTTGTGTTTGTTTTTTTTTCTTTTTTTTTTTTTCAATGTTTGTTCATATGTTTTTGTCTTGGTTAGTTGTTTAATTAAGCGTAGGGGGTGTGGGTTTTGTTTGTTAGTTGTAAGTTAGAGTTGGGTTTTTTTATTGTTTAGAAGTAGATTTTCGCCCCCGCCCCACCAGCTGCTCGTAAGTCTTGTGTGTTTTTTTTTTTTTTTTTATTGGTTTTTGTTTTTTTGTTTGGGTGTATGGTATGTTTGGAGTTTTTTTATTTTAAGTTTTTAGCTGTTTTCAGTTTTTTTGTTTTAAGTTTTTCAGTGGTTGGGGTGTGAGAAGAACAGGGACAGAACACACACCACAAAAACTTACTTCGCCAGCTATGCTTAGGACCTTATAAGCAATGGATTCAAGGTTTTAGTTTTGAGGACCATTGAGGAGTGGAAATGATGAAGCCACCACAAACTCCCCGTGCGGTCACGAGAGCTAGGATAATAAACAAACACTAACAGTGAGTTCAAATTCATGGTAGCTGCAGGTGAGATGAGAGTGATAGTAAGTGTCAGCTATATATAATACACTAATACACATCTATTCTCATATTTCATGATGGAGAATCAAGTAAACTAATTACAATCTGGGGGCACTGACTGCTCACTCTCGATAAAGATTTTGCCTGATGGAGTCTCAGCGTCTCTCCAGCTACACCCTCACACGCAAGTACTATATCTCCAGTCCGAGATGCGCTCTCAGTGTATTTATGAGGGCTGTTTCGATTGGAAGCCTTCGGTAGGAAGAAGGTGGTGTGAGGCAAAGGCGAGAGACCTTAAGACACTGATTCTGATGGATCGCCCAGAGACCCCGAGACACGTGCCGAGACGGACACACGGAGAGATACTCGCTTTTCTCCGTATATATGGGTAATATGAACGAATATAGATAGCGATTGCTGTAGGAACAAGTATCGAAAATAGCGGCACAAGTAGGTTTTGTTTTACCATATATGGCCAGTTTTTAGAAAGACACTGAGTTCGCCTTTGAGAGAAGTAAAAAGTGATGAAAATACCGAAGAATGAGCGCCAGCCGGTTGGTGTTGTTTAAACGGGCCGACTGCATCCCCCCTGTTTTGATATGAAGTTTACTGCGCCCCACAACGACAGGAGTTAGTGACCCATGGTGTCTATGGGAAATTGGGGTAAATTTTAGACAAAAATAGCAAAAAAACCAAACTGTTTTACACTGTTCTACGTGAATCAGTCTCCTCAACTCTTTATAGCATCATTTGAAAATACTATACATGGGAAGCTCGGCCGAGAATTTCATAGTTAGAGAGGAGTAATTTGGTCGCTAAATAAAAATCAATATAACTATAACAACTTACGGCACTACTTGATGTTTAAAATAACATCAGTTTTTGTGTCACTATACAATCATATATCAAAGCTGCGAGAGATTCTGTATAATTCAGAGTATCTCTGGGTACAATATAGTTTTGTTTAAATGACGTATATACACCATAGGAGCACAATGACGTGGTTTTAGATTCGAATGTGTTAAAGATTTCTAGGAAATGCAGTTGTTATTGAAATAAGATATAGAAAAAAATAATCGAGCGCTCGAGAGACATAATGCATCAAGTTTTTTACATGCATGTTTTGGATGATGTATATAAAGATAGCTTATCTTTGAGCTATCTGTACTGGAGAAAAATAAAGAAGAGACTCACTCTCCTATCGCTACTAAAATACTTCATAGTTTTACATTTATTGGTTTTTTTTATTGTAATTTAGTAAATTATGGATTTCACATATTAGTGTTAGATTGAAAGTAATCATTTATAATATTTAAAAGTTTTATCGATTATGCCAAAAACGTTTATTGTATGTTGAAAGGAAGTAAAATATTAGCGAAATTAGCTTTAAAAATTACTTAATGATAGCAATGATTAAGTAATTAATATTTTGAGACGTTAGATATTATATCATCTCTATGTATAGCTTGTTAATAAAGGTGGTATTTTAGCAACACAAATGCTAATACGAAGTAAAAGTTTTTTAAACACTTGTACTGTGGGTCCATTATGAACGCAGTACAGTAATGTTTGCTAAACGTGTTACAATACAAGAGGTACGTTCCCTGTGCGAACACCAGTTTATTCTATAACAGTTGTTATTGTTCACCAGTATATCAAAGTCCACAAATTCCTAGGACGATTTACGTGTTCTGTTATTTTTTATCTATCCTATAAATTATTGAACATCGTTTTTCAAGAATTGTATTGATTTGAGTTTTTGAACCGCTTTGCCTATAAAACAAAGAACTATTATTTACTGTATTTACTAGATAAGGCCGCCGTATGTATTTCATGTTGTGTGATTGTTTATAAATCGTGTTGTTGAAATGTCAGTAATACTAATTCACTTGTACCTTATTTCATTATTAGTAATAAACTATTTTACTTGTAAATTCTAAATAATAATTTTTTTTAAAATATTGAACACCTAGGTGTATTCCATTTAATGTAATTGTTTCTATTAATTATTAATAATTTCGAAACAGAAAAATTTTAACATAATAGTATCTACTACTGACCTGCAACTACCAAAAGGCCGCTTGAAATTTTACAGTTTATTTTTTGCTATATTTTTTATTGCATAGGACAATAAAAGCGTTCTTGAGTTTAATTTAGTATATATTTTAGGTGTATGAGCTGCTTTAAAAAATTAAGTGATCAAGTATAAATAAATACTGAACTGGCAAGTACAGTTTCAATAATTCCTCAGGAATTGTTGCTATATGTCGTCTCACTGTGTTTATTGACTATGTTAATAATAGTTTAGGACATAGTCGTTTGACGTTCTTTGCTTACGCAATCATTCCTAGTAATTAATATTTTGTACTCATACAGTAAACCCCGATTATCGGAACTTCTGTTTATCGGAAAAGGACCAAGTAACCCCCGCATTTTTAGTTTAGCCCCATCAATGGTTTGTTATTTCCCCGCAAGAAGAAACGCACGTGATGCATGATTGAAAGTGGTTGAAATGAGCGTGATTCAGCCACTCTATATGCATCACTGTAACACCAGCCGGCTCTCTGATCTGGTTCAAGATAGAAATCATCTAAATTGTCCTTAATCCTAAGAAGACTTTGGGAAATATATACAAACTGACTACAGTAAGAACTTTCTGCTCCTTAATAGTGTCTAAGTGATCTCTATACTGAGCATGGATAAAATCCTAATAGCCTTTTTTTGCAGTAGCAAGATTTATGGACCTTGGGTTGAGTGGCCCCAGAGAATCAATCCATAGGAACCCCATGGGATCAGAAATAGGCAAAGAAGCCAATCTCAAGGTATGTTGAGGCAGTTGTTCTCTTAGGCGCCTAAGAAGATAAGGACTTTACAAAGTTTGGTGCATAGTTGGTTAATATGGTCCAGCCAACTAAGACAGGGGTCAAGTATAATACCAAGTTAGTTTTACGGATTCTTGGGTTGGGGGAGAGCAAGGTGTTTACAAAGGCTAAATGTTATGTTCTGAGTTTGTTCATTATTAAGTGCTAACTATTATCAATAAACCATTGAGGGGCCCTACATCAAAAAGTACATTTACAGCCAGCTCAGCCTGCTCACGACTTTCTTACAAGTTATAAGGGATGTGTCGTCAGCAAAAAGCAAACATTTGCCATCCAGTTGCCAAAGAGGTCATTTGTGGTCAGTAAAAAGAGCAAGGGTCCCAAAATGGAGCCCTGAGGGACTCCATGCCTGAAATCGAACAGATTGACATGCTACTGTTCCAATTTTCCATCTGATGACGGTCCATAGGTAAGACTTGACAATTCAAAGCATACTCTTTCAGGACCATACTTTCCCAGCTTCAGGAGCAGGATTTCGTGTGAAAAGCATTCAAACGCCCTGGAAAGATTACATAAAATTATGGATGTCGACATTTTTTACTCAAAAGCGTCATTTTTAAAATTGCACTAAACAATCTACAGCTAACATTGTCGATTGGCTTTCTGTAGCCACAACTGTCCGGAATTAAAAGGTTGTGGGGTTTTCAGGATGGTGGTACTAGTTGTGCTAACATCAGGGCCTCAAAAACTTTGAGGAATACAGGGATCAACGATATTGGTCTGTAGCTAGCTACATTATCTTTTTTCTCCTTCTTATACACTGGCACTGTTCGAGACGTTTAAAGGCATTTGGGAAGCACCCTCCAGAAAACATACATTTATCAAAAAAGCCAATAGAGGAGCCAGTACCCCTATCATACGTTTCAAAAGATTAGGAGTCGTCCCATAAACATCCTTACTATTTGACTGCATAAAACCAATACTACACGGGACTACATCTGTACAGAAACACACTTCCATTCAAAGAGGGTGTCCCATTTGGTATGTTTGACAAAAAGACTGGTACGCCCACATTTTTAGTCACATTTGGAATGCCCGATATGAACAGTAAACTGAACTTACAAAATAGCGATTAAAATTCTTCAGGTGACGCAAAAGTGGGATCCACAATTACTGGATTTAGGTTGAGGCTATTTGGTTTATTAGGTTCCAGGCCACTTACAGGGATTGGGGCCCTTATATATGAAATGAAAACTACTTTATTTTTAAGGTGAGGTTAGGACTGGACAGTCCTCTCTACCATAACCTTATTACAAATAACAAAACTAATCATAAAAATAAACAATAACTTACTATTAATACAATATAAACAAATTGAAAACAATTCCGTAATCAACAATAATAAAAAACAAAATCGACATATCAAACATAAAAAATAACTATAAAAACTAAAAAAATGAATATCTACACAAAATAATACATATCTCAAAAACAAAATCATCCATCACTCATACATACCACCCGCAAACCATGCCCACCAAAACGCACCGCCCGCTCCGTCTACAGGTCTCGCAAAAATAGGTTCTTTAGCCCCGCCCGAAGCGAGGGACCTCCCCTATAATTTTGATATTGTCAGGAAGCATATTCCATAATCGGCACCCAGTTTACGTGAAAGATCTATTGTACAGGGCAGTGTGGTGAATTGGGACTGATAGTAAAAAGGGCTCCCTGACTAGTATTTCTAATGCTTATTTCAGAAATGAACTTGAAACGCTCGGCCCAGACAGCTTGGAGTTCTGTAATTTATAATTTTATGCAGAAGGAGTAAGTACGTGATAATCTCGAAGCTGTTTTCAACTTCAAAAAGATTTTTGGCGAAAAAATGGTGTAACATGATCCTCACGACGTAAGTTAAAAATAAATTTAATGCAGTAATTTTGTGCCTTTGATGTTTGTCCGAGAGCTTAAACAGTCATATTTTTGATAACGGTTCACAGTAGTTAAAGTGCGAAAAATAAGAGTTTTAACCAACATCATTTTCAATTGAATGGGAAACAGGAAGCTCCCGCTTCAAACTGTGGATACCCCCAAAAAACACTCTGCCACATGTCACAGTAACTTGGTCAGTCCAACTTAATGTCCTGTTCATAGTATAAGACCAAGATTCTTAACTTTGTCACAATAGTTTTAATGTCAAGTTGTTAACACTTATTTTCGGAAAAGTGTCATTGTAAACAGAAGTTAATAGTCTAGGATGTCCAACTAAAATTGTTTGAGTCTTATCATCGTTAAGTTTGAGTCCACTGTCGTTTTGCCAAGAAGTGATTGTTTCCAGCATCATGTCGGTTCATGTTTGATACAGTAATGTCGGATTCCGTTATAGAGAAATGTTGGTATATCTGTAAGTCATCAGCGTATAAGTGATAGTTAGAGTGTTGTATAACAGAAAGTTATATCATTAATGTAGAGAGTAAAAAGAAGAGGTCCAAGACAGGACCCCTGGGGAACACCACGCACCACAGGCCTCCAGTCTGACTCTCCATCTTTAGTCCTCACACACTGCCCAGACGGCCAGAGAGATAGGACTGAAGCCAGGCAACACAACTATCAGAAAAACCATAGTTTTTCAACTTAATTAAAAGAAGAGGATGATAAACACAATCAAAATCTTCGAAAAGTCAAAAAGTGTTAAAATTGTAAGCTGTTCCCTGTCCATGGCTTGATGGAATCCTGAGTAATTTTTAAAAGAGCAGTAGTAGTACTAAAATTAGAGCGAAAACCAGACTGATCATTGGAAATCAATTTACTATTCCCCAAGTAATTATGAAATTGTGTTTTGAATATTCTTTCAAGCATTTAGACAGAGCAGGAAGTATATTATGGGCCCGAAAATTCTGAAGGAGATAGGGGTTAGCTTTTTTCTGTAAAGGTCGAATGACAGCTGATTTCCATTTTTAGTAGGGAAATGTACTAGATGATAAAGATAAATTAAAAATAGCAGTAATTGTAGGAAGTGTTGCAAGTAAAGTATCCTTTAGAAATCTAATTGAAATAAATTTTTGATCAACAGCATTTTCTGTAGTTCTCTAATAGCCCTCAAAAACCTCTCCTTCAGTTTACTGGAAAGAAATTGAACTGGTGGGCAGGTCTAGTTAGTGGGATTTAAGAAAGATGATTGACAAAGTCCCGAGCCCTAACGTATCAACAGAAATGTTTACAAAATAGTCATTACTTCATTAAGATTTGTAGTAATTGGAGCTGAAGTATCTTTATTTACCAAGGCCAAGCTCTTTGACCTTAGACCAAATAATTTGGTAGATTTAGAATTATTTGATAATGTTTGGTAATAGTAACCCAATCTTTGAGTTACGAATCTGTTGTTGTGTTTGATTACGAAGTTTTTTTTAGGCTGCCCAATCTACAGCAAATTTACTTCGCTTGGCCTTGCGGAATGATGCATCACGTAAATTTTTTTCAATCTACGAAAGCAATCATTGATCCATGGGGAGGTCTTTTTTTATTCTTGGCAACAAGAGGGGATTTTTCTCAAGAAGAGTATTTAAATGAACATTTAAAAGATTAGCCATATCACTGACTTCGGTTAAGCGAAGGAAATTTCATTGCCAAGGTCGAGAAAACGCATCTGCCAGAAGTTTTAAAGCCTATTAATTCTCTTCATATCCCTTTTACTGAATGAAACGTAGTTTAGCTTTGAAGATGTAATTTATAAACACAGAAGAGGGATCCCTGTTTGGACAGTCCAGGGCCGGGGCTGGTATTTGTATGGAACAAATCTGGGTCCCACTAACAGCCATGACGTAAGCCATGTTTCGTTGTATTGCCCAGTGGTGTTGTATATCGGCAGTGGTAGTGTGGTGAGTGGCAAGCAGTGGTAGAATAGTTAAGTTAAATGATTAGAACATAGTGTTAAAAAAGTTCGATCATAAGTAGAAGGTCCCAGTAGGTCAGTATTGAAGTCCCCCATAACAATGGACATGACTGTAGCGAAGCCATGATATCTAGCAGTGCGGTGTTAATATTCTGCCAGATATCCAAGATTAGGTGCCCTGTAAAAATACACTGAGAAAAAACATGAATTGTATTAACACAGATGTCGAAAACAAGTACTCAGGGTGGTTAGGGGCGAGAAGTGTAGAGCTGTGAATAACAGAAGTAGAAATATGAAGATCTAATAAAAGCTGCAACACCCCCCCACCCTTATGAAGTTTTATCATTTCTAACAGATTATAGCCTTGTAATTTTCCCAAGCCTTGTCATAAATATAAGGGGTTTTAGCCATGTTTCACAAATTAAAATAATATCAAAAGAACTAGTTTCAAAATTACTCTAAATTCATCAATGTGCATGGTAGAGATTGAGCATTAACATGAGCAATCTTAAGTAAGTTGCGATAAGGAGATAATCTCTGTCTGATAAGCTGTGGAAGGGGAGGGTCGTCCCGCCCGGGGCGGTAGGGTTGGCCCATCACAACAGAGGGGCTACGGGAAACTGCGGACAGCAACAAACAAGCGATTTCCCGCGGCATGGCGCGTGCCGAACCATACATACCTCAATCATATAATAACGTAAAATTTTAATACAGTTAAATTATCTAACACAAATATTGAAATTAATATTAATTTCCAAAAAACAATTTAAAAAACATTAAAAGTAACATTACATGTGGGTTTGGCTCCAAATTAAATTAATGAAATACTTAAAATATTTTGGGAAATGGTAAATAAAGTGGTTAAAACCCTTAACTGTGACTAAAACCCGTTAAAATAAACATTACATAAATAACAATTTAAACAGTTTTCTCTACCCTTTAAAACATCACAGTCCATTTATGTTTAATCAATAACTACATCATTGAATAAAGTTAATATGCAATGAAAATTTACTTTTGGGCCATATTCTATTATAAATGAATTTAATATTAGAAGTCCTAATGATAAATCAATTAAAACAATGAAGACAAAGAACAAACAGTGGTAGTTGAAATGGGAATTAAAGTAGCAAAAATATTATGTATGATTTTATCAAGGTAAAAATGGTAATTTAAACAACTTAGAATTTACTTCTTACAAATATTATTAAAAAATAACTGATTAAAACACTGAAAATTGAATTTGAGCATTATGAATTATTAAATAAAGCAAAGAAACAATATAATAAATTAGTTAATAAATTTTATTGGTAAAAACTGTAAAAATTGGATATTGTGAAGTTTAAAACGAATAAAGAAAAATACATGCATTGTAAATGTAATGAAAAAATTCTTGAAAATAGGCATGAATCTTATATTGAAAAAAAACAAACAAATTAGGCATATATTTAATAATAAATTAAAATCTATCTTTAGTGTTTGTAGGAAAACACAATGAAAGGGGAAATATACATAAAAATAAATAATTATTTGACATTACAAAACACTTTGTCTAAAGAAAGCTCGACTCACTGAGGAAGGTCGGATAGCCTCGTCGCCATCACGCCGCCGTTGCCATCCCGCCAGACGATCCGCCCATCCGTGGTCACGTCTTTCCTTTACCAAAACTTCTCCGTGGCCCTTCGGAGTAGGTCGTGGCGCACAGTGTCAGGTCCCTCCCTGATAGTTATCCCGCTTCCTTTAAGCTTTTTTTGACTGAGAAGACTCGCCGCCACTCCCCGTAGCTTTGTAAATCGAACTATTATGGGTCGGTGGACGCTCCTTCCGTCTTGCTGCGGGTCAAGTCTGCGGCCAACACGGGTTGCGAAAAGGTCTATTGACTGCACCCCCACATCACCCCAGCTTCTCATGAAGAGCTGAACCACCCGAAGCGTCTGTTTCTTCACCTTCCGATTCCGGAAACCAAACACACTTAAAATTATTCCGGCGTTGGTATTGGTTCCAGATCGTCCTGGCGCACTTTCATTACTTTCCCCTAGGTCAAGCTTCTCTTGAAGGGCTTTCCCCCTGTGCTTTTACGCGACTAATGGTCCATGTGAACTTTAAGGTCCTTTGCCACAGCATCCTCAACTATTTTTTCGATTTGTCCAATCAGTTTTGTCAAACAGTTGTCAATAAAATATCATCTTTTAGCCAACTGTTTACTAACACGGCTTCGACGACGGCTTTTCCCTATCAGAGGGTCTTATCGATGGGGACAAGGTTCAAAGATAACAAAGACTCGTCCTTCGCTCAGCTCCGGTCTTATCTGGATTTCGATCCCTTAGCCGACCTAAATTTTTACTGGCGGATCTGAACATAAAAAATAGATTAAACTTACACGAATAGAAAAATCAAAGACGAGATGATTAAATCTGATTCACCAAAAAAAAAAACCACACTTTCTTTAACTAAAATGGGTCTCACAATTTGCTAAAGATTTACACAAAATAATGAAATATTCACACGAACCAACAATAAGCGTGCGTTCACTCCGACATTCAATTTCCAATCCCCAAATATATGAGAGGCAATTAGCATTGATCTTGCCATTTTAATTTTTTACGATATTCACCTCTAAGGCTTTTAAGTAGGTTTGACAATTCCTGTCTTACACCAACTAAGTCATTAACTAGAATAAGTCCAGCCTTAAGTCTAGAGAGTTCCGGAGTAAACCAGTTACTAATATGATAACCTTCCTTACGAAACACCAACTGCATAGCTGATACCTTTTTTAACCTGATGGGAAAGAAATGTTCAAAAGCTCAATTAAAGTTAATATGAAAATTCATATACGCGTAATTGGCTGGCAATTTTTTTATACCAAGTATACTCACTCTGATCCAGAAAACTCAGAAAATTCGCTTCAGCATTCTCACTATACACCCTAAAAGATATGATTTGGGAGTCTGATAATTTTAGTATACATTCTTGAGTATGACACGGAAAGCAGTACATGCCTGTGGTCAGCCATCCTGTCTACGCTAACAGAGGCCTCATACTCCCAATAGTCCAAGTTAGTAATGAAAGTAATCCAGAGATGCAGGTCCTCTTGTAGGTTGGACTATAGTACAATACATGTTAAATATTCTTAGCAGATTAACAAACTCAATAGAACTGTTTGAAGGAACAAGTAGGTTAATATTATGCTCATTTCCTATAATTACAAAGACACCTAGCTTCATAAGAAAGCCTAAGCATCTTTCAAGCAGTTCGAGAAATCGATGTATACTACCACAAGGGGAACTATACATACTTATTGACTGCCATGGACAGGTAGGCAACAAGAACACCGGCAAATTCAACCCTGCAGGTCCTCTGAAAAAATTAATGAGAATTCCAAAGGCCTGCCCTTATCAGCAAGATTTCCAGTGAGATACACAGCAGCACCGCCACTGGACGATTGCCTGCAGTAACGTGCAAACAATTTTCAAACTGACTGATGTTACTATAAAACGGGAACCTCCTCACTTAAAAAGCCAATGTTCACAAACGCAAAGTACATCAATGTTACTTTCAGACGACATGTTTTCTATTTCATTAATTTTGTTTTCTTATACATTGAACATATTTCAACACATTGTTAGTTTCTCACGAGTGCCCCTCCTTCTTCGTGGCAAGGCTGGTCCTTCCCTAAAAAAGTCTGAGATGTGACAAACCCAGCACCCAGTAGACTCACGTGGAAGCAACCACTGACGGAATCAAGCTGTTGAATCCATTAACCTGCCTGAGAGGGAGATATGGAAGGTAAGGAAGGATCATCGGGGTCAATATAAGACGAGTCATTCACAAGTGCAGGAAACTTCTGAATTCCTGTTACCAGGCTGTTATAATAAATTATGAAATCTTTCAGCAAAGAATTGCCAAGTCTACTGAGATGGGAAGACAAAAGCTGTTGGACATTTGCCATCATTACGTGAAAATTAATCTACTGAGATGGTCTGCCATCTCGACTAAGATGACCCTCCACTGATTTACAAGGTTCGCATCTGCAAAATGAACTCCAAAGTTATTGCACATACTATCCAGTTGGTCATTGAAATGTATAAAGGCTACATTATTAATGTCAGCCATGATGTGCAGTGCTGTCCCGCTTCCCCCAGCCGAAGTTATAGCCGGGACCCTGGTTTTAAATTGACTGGCTTAAACACCCTGCCATGTCACATATATCTAAGGTGTGTTATGTAACTTTACAATAATTTTCAATATAAAAATGTTTATTTCATTTATTACTTCGGCATATATAAATTTATTTCAATATGAACTATGTATAATATTATGTTTTAAAATTCAAAATTAAGCTTGCCCATTTTAATTTTTAAATAAAAGTGATTTTATACTTGTTATATTATAAACTTTTTGTTAATTTATTTATTTTACTTTTACTACCAAACGTTGAAGTAATATAGGTAATGCAGTCAAATTATCTAATATCTATATAGCCGCACGTGTAACTCACTCACTCACTGACTCACGTATACAAATTCTAACCCACTTCCAGATGAGCTAGAAACTTGAAATTTGGCACACTTGTAGCTTTTGCCACGCAACCGACGGGAAAATTTCGAAAGTTCAAAATTTATAATTTTTAACCCTCCAAAAAAATCAAAATGACGGACGCGAATTTTGAATTCTGTGCAGAGTTTTACTAACGGCTTAATTGTGGGCAAACCGTTGGTTGTAGAACAAATCTGACAGCATATTCCAGATTTGTGATTAAATTTTCTACAATTTTGGTCATATAAAATTTTTTTGTATTTTTGATAATAACTACGCAAAAAATCTTTAATTTACACATTTCGTTAAAAAATGTTTATTTTGTTTTGTTTTTCGTTTTTACTGCATTGTAACGATAATTTAAGAACTTAAACCCCTACACACTACTTAATTTTACTAATTTGTTATTAAAACTACCATTAAATTCGATGTTGCACTGTCCGCAACCTAGAAAAACATCCAAAATGGCTGACGTGAAAAACATTTATCTTTTTGCAGAGTTGAGGTTTTGTTTTACTGAAACTTTAATTTTAGTTTACTTAACACCAAAAATTTTATATACCAATTTACAATGAAAATTCCGCACAAAAAGGTCTGTGTTTTTTGTTTTATATCAAATTTTCTCCTCAGAAAAAGTCGGTAAACTTGGTTTTTTGAAAAACCCCTGATTTTTTGGAATAGTTCCTACCAT